>APFE030388625.1:0-17070 GCA_000404065.3 Pinus taeda | reverse complement strand
CAAAGGTGGTGGAGGAGGTGGAGGTGGAGGAAGAGTAGGTGGAGGAGGAGGAGGTGGTGCAGGAGGAGAATGAGGAGGAGGAGGAGGTAGAAGTGGTGGAGGTGGAGATGGAGTAGGAGGAGAAGAAGGAGGATGAGGCAGAGGTGGTGGGGAAGGTGGAGGTGGAGGTGGTGGTGGAGGTGTAGGTGTAAGTGCTCGTGGAAGAGGAGGTGGAGCTGGAGGACAAGGTGGTCGAAGAGGAGAAGGAGGAGGTGGTGGTGGTGGTGGAGGATGAGGAGGTGGAGGAGGAGAAGGTGTAGGTGGATGAGTTGGAGGAGGTGGTGGTGGAGGTGGTGGAGGAGGATAAGGGAGAGGTAGAGGTGGTTGAGGAGGAGGAGGTGGAGGTGGAGGTGGAGGTGTAGGAGGACGCAGAGGTTGATGTGGTGGAGGTGGAGGAGGAGGAGGAGGAGGTGGTTGAGGAGGAGGTGGATTTGGATATGGATTAAGATGAGGAGTAGGAGGAGGTGGTGGTGGTGGAATTAGAGGAGGAGGAGGAGGTGGATGAGGTGGTGGAGGAGGATGATGAGAAGGGTGTGGAGGAGGAGGAGGAGGTGGAGATGGAGCTAGAGGACGAGTGGAAAAGGAGGGGAAGGTGGAGGTGGAGTATTAGGTGGAGGAGGAGGTGAAGGTGGAGGGTGAGGTTTAGGTGGAGGAGGAGGAGGAAGTTGTGTAGGAGGTGGAGGTGGAGGTGGAGGAGGAGGATGAGGAGGGGGTCATGGAGGTGGAGGTGGAGTTGGAGGTGGTGGTGGATGAGGAGGTAGAGGTAGTAGAGGAGGAGGAGGAGGCAGAGGTGGAGGAGGAGGAGGAGGAGGAGGAGGTGTTGGTGGTTATGAAGGAGAAGGAGGAAGAGGAGGCAGAGGGGGAGGAGGCGGATGAGGAGGTGGAGGCAAAGACATATATTGCTTTGTTTATTCTTTGGGTATTCCACATACTTTCCATAATTATCATTAATTTTTTATATATAATGGTTTATGGAAAATAAATTAATTCCAGTTCACATGCTGACATGACCTAAGCTTCTTCATTTTCTAGATAATCCACAATTTATCTTGTATTTTGTTTCAAAATATTTATTAGGAAAGATAAATATGTTCTACTTGGCTATTTGTTGTTAATATATACCTATTCTCTAGCTTCCGATGCTTTTCATTGTTAAGGATCTATTTTCATGGAAAACAACATTCCTTTAATGTGAAATATACTTTTGAGGGAAAGGCTTAAAGGAGAAACATGTAATTAGTGGAGGGATGAGAGAATTGTTAAGTTGTACTTATGATTTTTGAAGTTTGAAATCCTTTGATGATACTTATTATTGTAACATGTTTATTACTATAGTAACTGAACATTTTTCTTTGTGGGATATATTTTTTGAACTCAAAAATTGTGACTTTATTAATGATTTGTGCCCAACTGATTTTTTTATCACATATGAAATTAACTTTCATTACATATTTGTGTAATTTCAAAAAATTGTGTATTGATAAAAAATTATTAGAGTTTTGATTGAAGAAAACAACACAATAGTTACTATAATAGTTAGAAAACAAGGAGTTGAGAAAACTTATAGATGGTGATAAACCATCAAATCCTAATGATATTTGTTTATTTGAAGCAAATGAATTGGATAATTATTTTTCTATGAGAGAATCAATGCATAAGAAAGAAAAATAACTTGATGTTAAGATTAAATGAGAATTCACCAATAAATTACAATATTTTATAATTAAGTGAATGGTTCACTACAATTTTACAACATTTTACAATTCATTGAAAGATACACCAATATTTTAAAATATTTTATATTTTAGTAGAATATTGAAAAAAAAATTATATATACTTGCAGTTTAGCAGATAATGACCATTAGTTACTAGTAGAAAGGAAAACAAGAAATCACACGAAGATAAGGAACATAGGAATAGAAGAAGAGAAAAGATGTAGAAAAGAACTAACACAGTGTTACTTTATATTATATTCTCTTAAAAAACCACTCACAAAAGATACAATGATGCATACATTTCCATATATATATAAATATTATGTCGAGATAGTCACAAAAATTTAATTGTGAAAACCAAGTTAGCCTGTCTAACTTAGACCCTTGACTCAACTAGAGAGTTGATCAACTTTATAATATCAATTCTAGAATTGTTTGGGATCGTCAACTAAGTCAACTAGGCCCTCCAATATCTCCCCTACCCTTAATATCTTCTTTGTGACAAAGAAGGGAAGATTTGGACTCTTACAAAATTTGATACACCATATATGACATAAAGGAATATAAAAATAGTGGATTTGGGAGAATGCGTAAAAGATACTGTGTGAAAATGATCCACATGCTCTGAACAGATCATATATTTCCAACAACTTGGATCAACCGAATCCCTTCCATTATGTTTCCTGTAGATCTTCACTCCTCCTTTGATGTCGATCGCAATAACAATACCCCACTATGTGGATTCCTTTGATCAACAGAAACAAGCATAAGCTCGATTGCACCGAATTCAACTTTGTAGGAGCTTAAAACCCTAGGGCTCATTTTTGCCCCGCTCTCCATTCTCCTCCCCCCTCATGTTCCAAATATTAATATTTTAAAGAAAACCCCACATATATATATTCTAAAATTTTATTGAAATATACTAAAAATTTTAGAATAAAAACATTTCCAACTTAACAAGAAGTTTATAAATTTATTAATTTATTTAAATAAACTGATAATAGTAAATGAATAATGCCAATTTAAACAAAATAAATAACTAATTTATTAGTTAATTAATTTCTTATGGTACAAAATGGTGGATTTTATAACTTGTTATAATACCACAAATATATATGGCCGTGGATTTTCTTAGTAAGCATCATCATCATTTTTTGTAAGTTTGAAAATCACATGTTTTCATGATTGGTTTTAATCAATATATACTTTTGGACAATACAAATAATCACAGCATGACAAGTGATTATGACAATGATATTTTTTGAAATCAGAATCATTGAATTATAATTTAAAAATATCTCAAAAGTCCCTCGTCATGATGATAAAATACAAACAAAATAAACATAGAATTTAGAAATTAATTTACAAATTGATTTTTTATGATCATAGAATTTTAAATGTATGTGGTTTTAGTTTATGCTATGTACTTTTTTGTTGTGCTCTTGTTTTCCTTTGGTTGTTTGCTATATTTATAGGTTTATAATCTTTTTGCACATATGTAATCATATAAAATAAATACTTTGCCAATGTGTAGAATTTATATACTAAAGTATTGATCTTTAACTTGTAGCTTAACTTAATAATATCTTGTTTTTTCTACAATGGACAGCAACAATGAATTTGAATTTTCGCAAGCACCACTATCAATGAACATTGCTTTATAATTAATCATTTTTTTTATAATTAGATAGAATTTTTATATTGATAGAATTTTAAATGTTTGTGTGTTTATTTTATGTATTGTATGTGTTTGTTTCTTTATGCTCTTGTTTGTGTATAAAATTTAGAACACGAGAAAGGCTTTCATTAGAATATGCCGAATGGATGGTCATTGCCCAAATTGACTATTGACTTTATAAAAGTCACATTTATGATGATTTTGCACACATAAAATACAATATCCAAGAATTACGCTTCCAGTTAATTGAATGTGTATTAAACTATATATGTTGAAATTAGCATTTAGTTTAACAAAATTTCATTTATTTTTGCAAATGACCATGGTTTTTTTTGTTTGTAAGTATCATTATTCAATGCATATTTTCAGAATAAAATTACTTTATTAGTATTTTTAATTAATATATATTTACGATTAGTCACAAATGGATGTTTCATAATGATAGGGTTTTAAATGTCTGTGTTTTTATTTTATGTAATGTATTTACTTGTTTGTCTCTTCTTTATTTTGTGTTTATATGTCTATGAATTCTAGAACACACAAAAAACTTTCATTATAATGTACCATATGGAAGGTCACTAAACAAATTTTCTATAAACTTGATACAAATAACTTCTATAATGATTTTAAGCATGCATAGTATTCAATGCAAGAGATACACTTCAAATGAATTGAATTCTTGCATTAAATTATCCATGGTCAATTTAAAAAAACTTCACTTATTTTAGTAATTGACCATGACATCATGAATGACAAAGTTTTTTTTTGTTAAAACCACTGTACTATTCAATGTGTATTTGAAAATCAGATTCTTTTATAACTATTTATAAATAATATTTTTTTTTTCCTCGGGAAAAATTGTAATTTTATTAATGAAAGAAAAATTACATGTTGTAGATGTTGATAATGCATTCAATCGTGCGAAACAAAATTGTTGATCACAAAGACCAAAAATACAAATCCAAGTGGTGGTAAACATGTCACCCTTTTCTCCATTTCTTATTTTTTACTTTTTTCCATTCTCTCTGGGAAGGAGTGGTCGTTACAAGCTATAGCTGGATCCCTTCATTCATTCTTGGATTTTCATTATCTAAATCTGAACTTTCAGATTCACGATGACATTTTGAGTCCCCTCTTCTATGTTTTCTTGTATATTTTGGGCTTCTTCATTGGTAGTAGGATGCATCTCTTCATCGTTCTCTTCTTTGTCAGGAAAATTATCTCGGAATTTCCATCCCTCGGGTTTCTTTCTTGTTTTCTTCTTCATTTAAGGCATTTGCTTGGCATAAGATCACGGATTGTGTGGATGTCTCATTTGTTGGCTTATTCAACATGTAAATGTTGTGTTCTCGAAATCGAGGAACCTTGTCGAGCTCTGCTTGTTGTGTGTCAAGAGAATATGATCCTAAAATCCTTTGTTGAGGTGTAGCTCCAAAGAAATTCTGGCAATTGTGTAGACTTGTTCCTCAAATATTTGTGTATATTTATTTATGTATCACCCTAATATGTTCCCAATTGTTTCTATCACTTTATGGAACCATAAATGTAGGGGTAGATTATGCAATCTAACCCAAGCCAACATTTGAGATACTACAATTATATTGGCGTCGAAATATGGGAACCAAGGGGTGATAAAAAGTCTCGCAAAGCCCCAAAACCATGAACCCTCTAGAAATATATATTCACAATCCTCTCATGATACAAATTTTACTATGAAGAAGCCCCTGGAGCAAAGGTGAATATCACAATTTATGGTCCAATTTGTGAATATCCAATGGAAGAAATCCATTGGTTTTGGCCAAAAAGTGTTGAATCTGCATAGTACTTCATGAGATTCATATGTTGTGAACAAGTAATTTGTTTATGGTAGATCTATAGTCAATATTGGGATTTGATTCAGTTGTTCCACTATGTAAGGATTGGGTATATTGTGTGTTTGATCTAGTGTTGTTGAGGCAAAACATTTTCCTTTGAGGATATATATGAACGAAAAGGTTCCATTTACTTGCCCTTTATTTGATTATGCTCCTTTCTGAATACTAGATCTGAAGACTCCCCCTGTGCCCTTTGAATTTCTTGGTCGAGGTGATCCTCCCCGAAGCGTCAAGTTTAATATGATGGTGGATGATCGAAGGATGATATAATCTTGTAACATCACATCTTCCTACATTGATTTTCCTGTATAGATCATACTTTTTAGGAGCATTGGGATACCCAGAGTGTGCATGATATTGTGCTTTGATTGTTCGAAATGATCTGTGGCCTGAACCGAAAATAATATTGATTTTACATTTTGGGGTTTTACAAAAGATTGGAAGGCTACCAGATCGAGTGCCCATACTTGAAATTCACACATATCTTTAGTAAAATAAATGGATAAGTGTGGATCTGTAAAGAGTGATATGGGTTTCTGTGGTAGTATTCACTTCATAAGTGATGGGAAAACCACCAAACCCACCCACTTTGATCGACGAAAATTCTGTTTGACAAAAGGCAAAGCAGACTTTTCACATCCAATGCTACTCCATTTTGACAACCTAATGTGCTCAGGGGATTGAGAATATCCAGATCTGAGATCTTTAACAAAGGATCTATGAAATGAAGTTTTCGAGGTGGAATATTCACTTATGTAGCCAATATTTTGCCTTCAGATCTGACCGATATTTCTTTTGTGACTAAGAGTAGACAAGTATAATATTTCTGCTCTTGAGTCACCTTAATACTACACAGGTCCATTCCCAACTCATGAATGTGATGCCCTTTGCTTCCTTATATTCCATCATGTACGTATGGTGTGAGAATATACTCTGCGTCGATGATTTGGTGAATGGTACTACTAACAGCGCGGGCTGTCAGTCTCCATCCCTACATAGGAGACTGAAACAGTGTTAACTCCATTCAAAAACTCCATTATCAGACCCGTGAGCAATGAGATCATGCCCTAGCAATGACGTAGAAGGTTGATTTGATGTCTGAAGAAACCCAACCACATAAGGAAAGGAAAAATACTAAGAATCCTTAGCCATCACACCGAGCTTGTCCTCTTGACATAGTTCCCCTATCAATCTCTAGTTTTATTTTTTAATTAATATATTCTTATCCTAAATTTTACTCAATTTTTTTATTTAATTCAATGACTGTAAGTTCATAATTAGTGTATTAGTAAATTAATTTTTTATGCTACAAGATGGGTGGAGTTTATAACTTGTTAAGTTTATTTACTATAAAATAAAAATTTCAAAAATACTTTTAGTCAATAAGTTTTATAGATACAAATGACCATGACAATACCACAAGTAACATTGACTATAGATTTTCCTTGTAAGAATCATCACGAGTTTTTGTATGTTTGAAAATCACAAGTTTTCATGATTGTTTTTAATCAATATGTACTTTTTAACAATACAAATAATCACAACATCACACATGACTATGAGCATGAATATTTTTTTAACCACAATCATTCAATGTAAAATAAAAAATATATCAAACAAAATAAACATAAAATTTAAAAATTAATTTACAGATTGATGTTTTCTGATGATATAATTTTAAATGCATGTGGTTTTATTTTATGCTATGCATTTGCTTGTTGCGCTTTTGTATGTGTATGGTTGTTTGTATGCGTATAATATTCTTACACACATGTAATATCATATACAAAAATTAATTTTAGAATGAGTAGAATTTGTATATTAACTTACTAATCTTTAAATTGTTGTTTCATTTAATAAAATCTTATTTCAACATCATGCATGAATTTAAATTTTTGTAAGTGTCACTATTCAATGCACAATACTCTTTATAAGTGCTTTTAATTAAAATGATTTTTATAATTAGTTACATGTTGATGTTTTTTGATGATAGAATTTTAAATGTTTGTGTTTTTATTTTATGAAATCTATGTGTTTGTTTGTTTATGCTCTTGTTTTTGTATAATTTTAGAACACAAGAAATGATTTAATTAGAATATCCCGTATGGAAAGTCATTTCCCAAACTGTAATTTACTTGATACAAATCACCTCTACAATGATTTTACACACATAAAATATAATATGCAAGAATTACAGTCCCAATTAATTGAATGTGTACTAAACTATATATGTTCATATTAGCATTTAGTTCAACAAAATTTCATTTATTTTTGTAAATGTCCATAACATCGTGAATGGCTATGGATTTTTGTAAGTATCACTATTCAATTCATCTTTTAGAAGTATTTTTAGTCAATATATATTGATAATTAGTTACAAATCCATGTTTTGTGATGGTAGAATTTAAGATGTTTGTGTTTTTATTTTATTTAATGTATTGGATTTTTTTTGTATTTGTATGTCTATAAATTCTTGAACACAAAAAAACTTTTATTAGAATCACTTAATATAAATAACTTATATGATGATTTTAAGCATGCATAGTATCCAATGCAAGAATTACACTTCAAATGAATTGAATGCTTGCATAGCTTATCTATGCTCAATTTAATAAAAGATCACTTATTTTGGTAAATGACCATGACATCATGAATGAAAATATATCTTTTTTTGTAACAACCACTATTCAATGTGTGTATTTTAAAATAACAATTATTTTTAGTTAATATATTCTTCTAATTAATTACAATTTTATGTTTCGTGATAGAATTTCAAATGTTTGTGATTATAGTTTATTTTGTGTTTGTGAATATATAATGATTTTTCCCATACATAAAGATAGTATATAACAATACACTTTCAACGAGTTGAATTTGGGTATTAACTTATTTTATGTGCAAATTTATGTGCGAATTGTTGTTCCATTTAATAACATCCCATTTATTTCTAGAAATTATCATAACATCTATTAATTAACATATGTTTCAATAATAAAAATAACTATAATATCACAAATGATTATAATGATAAACTTTTTGCAAGCATAACTACTCAATAAATTTCAAAAAATGTACCACAAAACATTTATCATAATTTGCAAGAAATTATGTACTTTAGAAATTAATTTGCTATAAATTGATGCTTTATAATGATAGAATTTTAAAATGTGTTATTTATTTTTTAGTTTGGTTTTATTTGTTGTGTTCTTTTTTGCCTTTTTCTATCATGATTTTACGCATACATAATATCATAATATTTGAAGAAAACCAGGCAAAAGTTAAATATTTTATTTTAAGTCACTTATGTTCAATTTAATTTGTTTACAAATATTTTAATCAAAATATATTTCAAAAATACAAATCTGGAGTTGGCTTTTTATCCTTTGATTTATATTTGTGTTTAATTTAATAAATTAATTTTCAAAGGAAACACACAATTCATTTAAGAGATATACACCGTTCTTTTTTAAACATGCCAATGATGTCATTTTCAAGGTGCTTATGTTTCCTCTAATTACAAAAGTGAATTGTAATAACCCTTTGTAAATTTATATTATGACCTTTTTAATTGATTATTCAATTGCCCATAACAAGTCAAAGTCGGTAAGCAATGTGACATATGATAGTGTAAATATTTATTTTTATTAATATAAAAGAAAATTTGTCTTTTTGTGTTATTATTCTTGAAAAATTATTAAAGTATTACATGTCATATTATACTTCTAATTCACATGGAATGAGTTCTGCCCAAGAAGAAGAAAACACATGACTAAAAATAAAAAAGTCATGGGCGAGATTCACTTAAACGGATTGTTGGAGATAAAATGGGTTGTCTAAAAGATAAGGGTATTTTGGGAAAGAATGATTGTACTCATACCCCAAAAGTAGCAAGATGTTGCTAAGGGTCAAGGAAATGTATATTGGGAAATGACTATTGTTTTTTCTCCTGGGAAGTAGGAGATAGAGCTTTGGTGGTTGTTTCTTCTCCTGGGAAGTAGGACATAGAGCTTTGGTGGAACTAATTGGAAACATAGTTCTTGGTTAGAGGAATGAAATAGACTTTAACTTATTTCCAACAAGAAAATATTACATAATTATATTCTAAAAAATAATACACTTGAATGTGTGCAAAGATGCAAAAGGATCTTATATAATAAATTAAATAAGCTTGTTTCGATGGATAAATATATAAACATGCACAAAAAAGAATACACTTGAATGTGTGTGAAGATGCAAAGGGGTATTATATAGTAAATTAAAGAATCTTGTTTCGATGGATAAATATATAAACATACACATTAACCCTTATTCACCTGTAAACATATAGTCTGTTGTAAGCTACTACATAAAAGAACTATTGGAGTTAGGAAAAATAAGTTTACACATAGTTTAACTTGTAGAAAAATAAATGTATACCTATTTTAGCTTGCTATAGATCAAAGGACTGGAATCATATCAATTGGACATGGAACAAGTAGCTTGGGATAAAGTATTACTAGGGCCTAAAGGACAAGCTTCACAAACTCCCATGACAAGTGTTCAAAACACCTCTTGCCTAATTTTCATATTCTCTTCTTCAAAGAAAATGATAGTAATAGTAACTTATTTACAATCATTATGAAAAAAAAATATGTAGATCTCACACGAATATCTAAGGTGTCCTCATAGAATATAAATAGAACAAATATTATAGTATTGCAAAATTTTGATGGAATGACTTCATTACACACAGTAACAAGTAAATATATTGTATAAATTGTTCTTACGAATAAAAAGAAATACTTACGTTGTTGGGGCTATAAGACAACCAAAACTATTTTCTCATAATTAAATATTCCCACTAACAAAGAGAGGGTAAATCGCTTGAATTGAAATCGATATATATCCATTGTTTTGAGTGTCAGGCATTTTCGGAAAAGCCCTAGATAGTTTTGGATTTGCTTTACACTTTAAAAACATCAAATTTCCTTCCAGCCAAGATCAAGCGAAAATCAGAACCGACATTGAAACCCTGTAAACAGGAAGTGTTGGATAAGTACTTGAAGGCAAAAGAGTAGACGAAAAATCTTGCATAAATTTTTACCCCAAAACAATGTCACAAGATAACCTAAGTTAGTCGTAGACTAACCTACACACACAAGAAAGGAATTCCTTAGTTTGGATTGGAATCACTCTAAATTTATTAGGCAAGAAACATTATAGAGGGTTTTGAGATAAGTAGAGTCTAACCTTAGTAATATAGATGACATCCTTCAATCCGATACTTTGTTGTAAATGGAATAAAATTAGTATTGTACATATATGCTTGTACAAAGAAAAATTATATCGAGATGAGAATCGAGTTACAGTTTAATTATAGAGTTAAAACTATCGAAATATTGTATATTATTTGAAGGAACTCCATGTATCAAGGGTAGTTCATTTTGAAATCACTAAGAAAAATAGAAATTATGCTGAAATCCTTTGAGGGAACCATAACCAACGTATGATACATCGCAACGAAAAATTTAGAAGTAAAGAATTACAATAATATACCCAATATGAAAGAATGGATATACTATAACAAACACAAGTGAAGGTAGAGGGACCAAAGACCTTGTGATGGCTTGCTGAAGGATTCCATCCATAGCACATTTTACAAGGAGTCTTTTCTAAGAGTGTGAGATGGACATAACATTTTCACATAATTTTCACATAGAATCACATCATCCCAAAACATCAATGTTCTATTTTAAAAATCCTCATTGAGCAAACTATATTCAATATAGTAATGTTCATTCTTTCAACTACATAGTTTTGTTGATAATTTTAAGGAACTATGCTCTAATGCTGAATGCCATGCTTGCAAATATATTTTTCATATTTATTAGAGTACGTTATCTTCCATTAATAGTATGAACATGGAAAATATGTGATTATGCCTCATATCCAATCCATACATGAAAATCCTTAAAAGTTTTGAAAGCTTGAGATTTACTTTTCAATAAGTGCAACCAACACATTCCAATGTAATCATCAACATAATTCTTTGTACATTTATTTTCATTAGCATAATGAAAATTCATAGGACCGCACAAATTAAAATATATATGTCCAACTTTTCTACATGAAAAAAGTGGCCTTGCTAGCAAATGGGAACAAGGAACAATATATTTCTTAGATTTCTAGTGAATGTGAACAAGAATAAAATTCTCCCAACAATAATAGGAGATAAAGAAGAAGTTAGAAATGATTATGCAGAGTTATAGACCCATACAAGTAAGGAAGTGGTAAATCCCACATATATTTAGTAGGGTACTTAATTAACATATTTAATGCTTAAAGTAGTTGGGTATAACAAAAGAATCCTGTTGAGTTCTCATTCTTTAGGAATTAAATCGCCCTTGAAGATGAAAGGGCAAGACTAAGTAGAGCAAAAATTGAGATAATATTTACAGATAGTCTAGAGATCTTGGTATAATAAACAATGTTCCAATGTAAATAAGCCCGATAATTTTCCAAGTAGTAGAGAAATGTTTTGGGCATAATATTTAGAGTGGGTTGATATTCCATGGTTTTTCAAAATAAAAAATAAAAAATACTTGTCAATTTTGACATTTTTTTTATCTATTTTCTCAAGGTTTATACTTTAAAATTATTTTATCTTAAAAATCATTAGAACTCTGAATATTTTTACGAAAATATCATTAAAAATTTTACATTATGCATATTAGGGAGTACTAATGTTAGACAAGGTTTACAAGCTTTAAAATAAATTTCCATGCTTGAAATTTTTGCTAGTAGATAGAACCCTTCGAGAAGAAATAAAAAACATGTCGTAGTTGTGGAAAATATATAAAATAATTAAGTGAGTAAAAGAGAAGAATAACATGAAACATTTTTGAATAAAAATATTACATTTGGAATAACTAACAAGGAATAAAGTTGTGGGTCATTTAACATTTGCATGTTTCAAACGTTTATGACATAGTACTAATGAAAATCATCAATCTGAAGGCTATGTACATTTCATGTTATTTTTTCTTTGAAACGATGAAAGATAATTTAGGATGCATAAATGTAATTATATTAAAATTTAGTGAAGGAAAAAATGGATGCTTCTTTTATTTCAATAAAGTTATTCTATGCATGTCAAAGTTTATTTCACCTTCATGGCTTCTTTTGATCACAAGGAGAACTAAGGAATTTATCATTACACACATATAATAAAAATATGAACATTTTTAGTAGAAGAGTTGTAATAGGAGGTGATGTAGGTGTTACCTATCCTAAATAATGTGTACTGTTGAACAATTATCTCCTTCTTAATGAAAATTATTACCTTTCGCATTGAGTATATATTTATTAATTGGTCAATAATCATCAAAAATATATTTTTATATTTTAATACCATTCTCCTCCAAATCATGTGGAAGGTGTCTTTCCTATCTGACACTCATTCAAAGGGTAAATTTCATGAATAATGAGGTTACAGAAACATTAATATGTGTATAATGATTTTAATATATTTTGGTTTGTATCCTTTATATTCCATTCCTAAAGAAATCAACGGGAATGCATTCGAGATTTGCATAATTTTAAGAAAAAAAATATCTCATAGACTCTAAATATCAGTGGAAGTCAGTGAAAGCCATTGCATTGAACTCAGCAACACCTTAGATTTCAATACAAAACCTCAAAATTTATCTTAGAATTGATTAGACAAAATGAAAACAAAAACAAAACAAAAAAAATATTAAAAAAATAATATTACAAATATATCTATATATGTGTGTGTGTGTGTGTGTGTAGTGACTAAAATTAATATTTTTAATATTAGTCATTAATAGAAGGTTGCGATTTATTTAAAATGTAGTTATGATCTCTATCCATTGTAGAATTGAGGCTTGTGTGAGTGATCATAGTTATAATAAGAGCTTTGGCGTAAATCACATGAAAAAGACCTTTGTCTACGCGTTTCGAACCAACTAGTGTGGTTCATCATCAGGACAAGTTGAAGAAACAGATCTGGCCCAGCATGCTAAATAGACTGAGGAGAGACTCCAACGGCTACATAACGACTATTTTTGACTCTAGGACCAAGGCCAAATTTATATTAATAAATTTAATATTATTATTATTTTTATAATATTAAAATTAATAATATAATGTTCTATTTCTAGAAATTAGTAAAATTAGGTACAATGAATAGTAACAAAATTTTACTAATTTCTAGAAATAGAACAATATATTATTAATTTTAATATTATAAAAATAATAATAATATTAAATTTATTAATATAAGTTTGGCCTTGGTCCTAGAGTCAAAAATAGGCGTTATGTAGCCGTTGGAGTCTCTGCTCAGTCTATTTAGCATGCTAGGCCAGATCTGTTTCTTCAACTTGTCGTGACGATGAACCACACTAGTTGGTTCGAAACGCATTGACAAAGGTCTTTTTCATGTGATTTACGCCGAATCTCTTCTTATAACTAAATCTCTATGCATTTTCAAGTTAATTAGAAAAATCATTTCAAAATCAATTTAAAATATACTATATATAGAATATTTTGACTATAAAGTGATTTATTTGTTTTGTTATAACTATTGTGACAATATAATTAAATGGATGGAAAATCTCTATAGTCTTCAATCTATGATAAGAATCAAAACGCTAAACCCATTATACCTATTGCATTAATAAATATTACAAAATTCATAAAAGTTAACTAAACTATATATTTATTATTATCATTATTGGAGTTATATAATATATAAAAACATATAATATATAGAAATATGTTTATCCATGTAGTTTCACCCCACTATTGTTATGGAAATCCTTTAATTCTAAACATTTCTTCTTACATTACCATGGCTTGGAAATACCACATTCCCAATATGATGTGTTGATATGCCATTTTCTTAAATTAACTAATTTGAGATAATTTAATTAATAGAGTATACCTAATTTTGATAGAAATCTGATCATTGATATGTCAATATTACCATGAATATTCCAACATATTCCATGGGGTTTAAATATCTACAATCAAGCTAATAATTAAATTATAACTATGGAAGATCTATTCTTACTATGAGCATAATTATAGGAATATCTATATTGTAATTTATTTCCAATTTAAGTTAAAACAAAATATTAACATTAAATTAAGACAAACTAGAGAATCCATATAAATCAAATGGATGGAAGTGAAAATAAAATTCAGTCCATGATAACCATCAAAATGGGTACCCGATTATTCCTATCACATTTCATAGATTAAAAAAAATAGAAATTAACTAAATTATAACTTTATTACAAATTATATTGTGGTTATTTATAAAATTAAATAAAATTGCATGCATATTTCAACAACAACAAAGAATCTTAGTGCAAACTTTTAGCGGTGAAATATGTCAATATTACTATAAATGTTCCAACATATTCCATGGGGTTTAAATATCTTCCATCAACCTAATAATTAACTTATAACTATGGCAATTAGCATCATTATAGTCATATATAACGTGTGGTTGACCGTCTCATGTACTAATTGTTGGATTGCAAAAGGTGGATCATTAATTCTTATTGGAATGTTTATATTATGTTGTTCTATTTCCTAGTTGTAACATTCCAGCCAAATCTGGATTTCATGTTGTTCTCTTTATAGCTGAATATTGTTACTATCCAACTTAATTTGTCATCAAACCTAGAATGCTTGGATGGAACTTTGTCAGTATCAGTCTCCTTGGATCAGGTTTTATCTTGATCATCATTTTCTTCTATAATTTTTATCATAGTAACATGGGGTGAATCAAAAGTCAAGTCGATGTTCAAGTTTTTTTTCCTGTTGCATTTAGTCGAATATCATTGGCCCTCTGCCTATGATGAGCTTCCTTCTATGTTCAGTTTTTTTGGAGTCCATTGTTTATGTTCCTGTGTTCGCTGAACTAACATCATTTTCTATGGTAATCTTTCAATGAATACATATTTTCCATTTACAAGAAACTGCAAGACGTTAGGCCCAATACAATATTCTAGAAATTGTTCTAATTTTCTAGGCTTCTTTTCTTTCGTACCCTTTAGAGCGTATCCTCAAGAAAATTTCATGTAATTAAGTGTAGACTCTATTGTTGTTATAGTCCTTCTAGTTGAATACCTAGAAATATTTCATTCCCCCTTATTGTATATGTTTACCTCCCTATTGTTTTTCAACTCCATGAGTCTTTTCTTGCAATATTCTTGTGAGATTATGTCATAGGTACTAAGAGGTCAAATTTAAATGGACGTGTATTATTATGCTTCCCCTTCTTCTCGTGGTTCAACATCTAGAAGGAGAAAAAGTATATCTCCTTGTTATTATTAAGCTTGTGGTGGAATTAGGAATATTATGTTAGATTATTAACTGATCATATATATATTTGGTCAATTGTAGGTTGATATAGAATCTCTTGTTTGTCTACATCTAAAGAGTCAACATATTGAACTTAGATTATTTATAGGGGTAATTGAATATGAGATGATGGAGGAAACATTTTTTGTATGTGGTGAGGTACTCCCTATCTAGTGGAAGATTTTTAAAGTTTTCCGGAGGGCAAACTAGTGAATTTTGTTTCTTGTCTAGCCAAATTAGTAAAGAGGGAACCAGATGGACTTATTAGAATTTTCTCATTCATACCGGTCCATATTCAGCATGTCACCAATGTGTTTTTCCTAGTTGTATATGTTTCCCGTCATGATCATTTGACCAATTTATTGTAGAATAGTGAGTTTAATGTTAGAGACTCTCCCTATTCATGCAAAACTAATCTCTCATTAGCAAATATTTAGAAATAAGAAAAGAAAATTGAGATATCAAAAACTTAATTTAACAATACATATATTTTAACACAGTAATATAAATACAATTTAGAAAATTAGAATTTTTATCATTTTCAAATACATATAACTAAATATAGAAACAAACATATCTATACTTTATTAATACTAATTAATGGATGGAATAATAGTTGAAATGAACTTCGGACACCAACATTAAGACCTTAAATGATTTGCAAAATATACACCATCACTGTATCATCTAATGGGGGAAATTTGAGTACTCGTCAAGGTCATTACCATATGTTGAATGTTGAAAAGTGCATTTTGGGTCAATATCGCAATCAAACTATTACCATATGTTGGCTCACAAAAAGTGATTTTTGGGTCAATATCAATAATGAAAATATCATCTCCAAAATACACAACAATTATTATATTCCTTTCTTATGGGATTGAATATGGAGTTACACTTCATTAGACTTTATGATGTTACACTTTAAGTACATAAAAACTATATTTTTAATGTTATAGTTAATGTTAGATATTAAAATTGACGTGTGTGGTAAAATTTGAAAAATCAACATGTCATGATCGTAAAGTTTACTAGGGGTCATAGTTTCTAGAACTCATTGTGTTTTAAAGATCATAGCGCACTATGGTTTAATTAATTTTAGAGTTAGTCCCTTAAGAATTATCAAGTGTCATTGTTTTTCTATAGTAATAGTGGTTAGAGGTTGTATTATGGAAGAGTTTGTAATCATCTAAGAGTATGAGTGATCATAGTAAATTAGCGGTTATGGGTCATATTAGTGTTTTGACATTCATAATGGTTTCTGGTTAAGGGGTGCATATTGTATCAGATATTATAGTCGTCAAAGTGGTCAAAGGTTATATTAAATAAGGGGAACAATTTTGCGGGGGTTAATATATAGTCAAATATATAGAAATATCTAATAATAAAT
>APFE030388618.1:0-31549 GCA_000404065.3 Pinus taeda | reverse complement strand
TCCTTGCTGCAATAGCACAAATCACTTGCCAAATGAAAATATTAATGAGCAAACACGCCCTTTTCTTTCTCGCACTGAGTTTAACGAGTCCTGGAAACAGGACACGTGTCCCAAAATCGCGACACGCTTTTGAAAATTGTGACACGACCTCAGATTCGACGTGTCGAAAACGGACACGACGTGTCATATGATTTGGACACGAATTCGGACCGAATCGTGTCGGATTCGCTGGATTCGGGATTCGTAGGGGTTTTAGGACGAATCCGATGACTTAGTCAGCAGCCAATGTATATTGTTGATGTTAGCTCAAAGAAATGTTAAGATAACAGATAGGTCAATATCAACTGACCTTGAGGGCTTCTGTGATAGATCACAGTTCTATTACAGAGCATCTTTGGTCCCTGATGATGGATGGAATAACCATCCGAAACGTTAGATGGACTAAATCATTACACAGTTCTCTTCAGGAAATCTCTAACAACATTTACTCTTAACAACACATAAGGTGCAGGCATGTATAAATGTTCCTTCTCATCAAATATTTGATTACTATTTCGTGTCAAAACAAAATTTCATTTCTACCGGACACAATGTCAAATAATTTCACGTGTTTTGTATGAAGGATCATGTCATATCCCCAATAATTAAATTTGTCTAAGGAGCATTGCAGTTTTGTTTCCTACTAAATATTTTGGCATTTGGACTTGGGAGTTTGTGTTAAAAGACTTGGGACTAAATTTTGCAAAAAGGAAAAGAAGGCAACTTAGGAAAAGTGGGTAAAAATTAAAGTTGTGGGTTGTGGGGACCACACAAAAAGGAAAATCAAACCCTTAGGAGGAATTTGACCCACAAGGAGGGAAGACGCTCAAGGGGGTTCGATTAGGTGGGGACCACAAAGGGAAAGAGGAGAACAGCTACAAAAAGCAAAAGCAAGCTTATTTTTGAGGTCGTTGTTTATGCATCTAACTTGAGAGTTTGTTTGTGTTGATAGCCAAGTCAACTGGTGCTTTGAGCACAAGGATTTCCAAGGGGAAATTCCAGACTCTCTTTTGGTGGACTTCAAGTGCCACCCTAGGAGAGATTTTCAGAACTTAGTGGGAAGATATTTGCTGGAGTTTATGGGTCAAATCAGCTCTTGCTTCAGCCAGTTCGAACTTCCAAGAGGACAAAGGGGCAGAAGTTGTTCCACTGAGTTGAGGGAGTTTCAAGGGGAATTATGGCCAGCGAATTTAAGAGAAATTTCACAGGGTGGACTAGCATTTGGGGTAAATTTCAGGGCTGGAAATTGTTGTTCTTGTGAGAGCCAAAATTCACCATTCTAGGGCCTACATAGAAGTGTTGCTAGGCAAGATTCATTTCATTTGTGTTGGGTTTGGGAAGGAATTTCACACACAACTTCCAGGGGAGTTTTGCAAGGCAATTCTACAGCTAATTGAGGAGGGATTGTGGTACATTCAATAGTTGTAGATTGTGGGGGATGCAGAATCTGCCAAGGAGGGCGTAGCGCCAAATTTGGGTAATTCTAGGAGGTTAGAATTAGCCCGAATTGTTTTTGGGTTTTGTTTGACTAGCCTCAAGGAGCATGCTCCTAATTTTGCAAAATTTTTGGAGGGGTTTTGGGCCCTCAAATCTCAGTTCACCTACAGCAACAGTGCAAAATTTTATGGGTTCAACGCACAACTTGGAGAAGCCATTTTGAGTGGAGATTTCCAGCTATTCTCACCTGGGTATTTGCTTGATTTCTATAGCAAGCCCAATTGCACACTTTCCATCTCCAGTTGTAATCAGATTCCATATTTCTTAATAAAATGGCTCAAGATTATTGTTGTTGCCCTATGGAGTTTTAATTTGTCTCTGTGTGTGTTATTTTCAGAAATTTATGGTTATGCTTATGTCATAGCTAGTGCATGTCTTTGGTATTTCACTGTAAATTTCTACTAGGAATATTACAGTGGTATCAAAGCATGTTCCTAGCCAATGTGGGGAACAAGAGTAGGTGATGCCACCCAAAAGAGGAAGAGGTAGAGGTCAAGGTAGAGAGAGAGCACCACACCCATTTTTTGACACAAAGGGCACATGGAGAACCAAGAGGATACAGAGCAACCTAGACAAGAAGGTAGAACCAGTTCCTAGAGGAGTTACGAAGGACCAACCAGTGGATGCTAAGGCAAGGCCAACTCATAATGGACATGATGTAGTAGGTGATGGGTCTATATGTGAATGAAAGACCAAGGGTAGAACCCCAAGGTGATGGGGGTTCTAGAGGAGGGGGAGGAAGTTGTACATACCAGCCACCTCATACCCCTCTGTGTGGCCAAACATGTTGTCCTACAATGCCCCATTTTATGGATGAGCCCGACCAAGAGAAGGATCGTGACCCTATCGCAGATCTGGTGAACTCAGTTGCCTTAGGTATTGATGAGTATGAGGGGCTAGACCCCAGGATTAGGAGGGTGATGTCTTTTGGTGAGTGCCTTCACCTCAATGAGAAACGTGCCACAGGAGTTGGGACTCATTACTGGGGAGGGCAATCTAGTCAAGAGGTGCAGAAGATAGCTAGGAAGGTCACACTCCCAAATTATGATGGGTCAGCTAAGAGTTCAGCCAGGGCTTGGGTCCAAAAGCTCGATACTTACTTCCACTTGAACCCCATGCAAGAGACAAACGATATTCGGTTTTCTACGCTACATCTGGAGGGAGATGCACAGGAGTGGTGGTACCACAACTTGATTACGTTGGGGCACATATACATTACCTCTTATACCGAGTTCATCGGGCGATTGATTGAGAGGTTCGAGACAAAGGACCCTGAGCTACATTTCAAGGAGTTGGCCCACCTAAGGCAGACAAGCAGCGTAGAGATCTACATCTCAGAGTTCCAGAGGTTGGTCATGATGGTATCAGGTATCTCAAAGGCCCAGTTGATTATGTTGTTTGTGGAGGGGTTAGTTGAGCCCTTGCGTGGATGGGTGAGCACCTACAAGCCCACGTCCTTATTGGGCATTATTTCTAGGACCCGAGAGATGATTGACACAATGGCCAATACCAGGGCCTTTGCACCCACTAGACCTACCGCCCCATAGGGGAACCGAGATATTGGCCCACCTCATACGGAGAGTTGATGTGGCCCTTTGGATGAGGAGACTAGGAGGGACCTCAAGAGAAGGAAACTACACTTCACATGCCAGAAGCCTTGGGTACCAAGGCACAAGTGTGTGAAAATTCCACTACTGAAATCCTATTGTAGCAACTAGAATTATTTCTTCAAATTGTTAATTAAATTAACATTTTATTACTACGACAACAACGAAATAAACACACTGCAATCTTCACAAAAATTCTGCAAAAAATAAATAGCACTGGAAACTGAGAAAAATATTATAACACAATAATTAACACAATTATTTCTAGATAAAAGTCCCCGAAAAACCTAACTTGGGAAAATAGGTGCAACAGTTGAGGGTTTTATATTATTATGCAGCAGTGAGATTATCTAAGTACAATGTAGATGTTGAAATTGGCAATACTGCAGAGAAAAATACTGGTAAAAATATCTCAAGGGAAATTACCCTCACTCTGAGCAATCTCGACACTCAACTAACACTGAAAAGTAAGTGGTCCAACTGGTCCTACGCAGGCTTTGCATCAACCTGAGGCTACCTGCCACACATGCTACCTAGATCGCTTGCTAATCGAGTCATCTTGGCTGCTGCTGACTAGGAAAACGCTTCTCCGACACTCTAGAACCTTTGCACAGCCTCTAGAACTGAAAACGTCTTCCTTCCTTAACAAATCGAATTGCCAACTGAATCTTTTGCGCAACCTCCTGAAGAAATCTCGACCTCTCTACAAATGCATTCGCCAGATCTGGAAATCTTCCTCCGACTTCACTATCTCTGCCCCTCACTGTCTTTACTTCCCTACTAAAGCTCGAACTCTACCTGCACGACTGGCTCTCTGAAAATCGAACCCTCCAAGGAAATCAAACTCTATGTGATTCTCACAAGTGTATTCTCCATCTACCCATCGATTTCTTTTAATACTCTATTGGAGCACCAATGACCAAGATTAGAACTTAATCAAGAGCCTAGATCAATTCCGTATCGATCCATGTGAGTTTCTAGAGAATTCTCACCTTATCTCAATTAATATTGATTAGTTAACCATATTCCCTAAGTTTAGACTTAGGAAATATTTTAAAAAAGGCTAATAAGCTAACTGAACCATTCTAGGTGGAATTTCCAAAAACGATTTCTAGTTTGGGAAATCTCATGTGTTTTAGCCTCTCCACAAAGTTTCGAGACTAGAACACCTATGATGCTACAAAAAACTAACAAAGTGCACCAAGGGCAAGGCCCATTACATTGAGGTATACTCAGATAGTGAGCCAGGTGAGGAGGTTGAGCTGGAGGCAAGCCACAGAGATGAGGGGCCACAGTCATCAGGAGGAGCACCACCGCCACCTCGGGGAGGAGGGCCATTCGCTCCATCTCCATCTAGGGGTGTTCTGGCTTCACTTCAAGGAGTTTTGAAGTATTTGACACTCTGGATCAAAGGTACTGTACAAGGGCAGCGTGTGTCAGTCCTAGTGGACAGTGGGCTACCCACAACTTTATCGATGCCTAGATGGTGGAGTGGAGGGGCATTCACATAGAGAATTTGAGGGGTTCTCAATGTTGGTGCCAGGAGATCAGATGATGTAGCGCACGAAGTATGTTCCCAGCTCGACTATGACATTGGAGAACTACTCCATCACTAACCATTTCTTTGTGTTCGATGTTCTGGACACCAACGTGGTGGTGGGTGTCCAATGGTTGTACTCATTGGGGAGGGTCACCACTGAATGGTAGAAGTTGGTGATGGAATTTACAGGCCTAGATGAGAAGCCAACAATGCTGAGAGGGGTGTATTCCTACCCGCCCCAGACAGTCTCCGCTCATCGAATGGAGGAAGATTTGTGGCATGGTTACATAGAGTGGGAAGTGGAGCTTAGGATTTCAGAGACAAGGACTCAGGCACAACCCATGCATCCAGATATATTAGCCTTGTTGGAGAGGCATCAGAGGGTTTTGGAGAGATTCCTTCAGGAAAACCACCGGACAAAGGGTTCGAGCACACTACTGAGCTGGAGGAGGGAGTGCATGCAATCATTACTACTCCCTACAAGCACCCCAAGGATTATCAAGACGAGATTGAGAGGGCGATATAGGAGCTACTAAGGTTGGGGCACATCAAGCCTAGTTCGGTCCCCTTTGCTTCTTCTGTGGTGTTGGTAAAGAAGAAGGATGGGACTCTCCGCATATGTATAGACTACAGGGCCCTCAACAAGAAGACGTTGAAGAACAAGTACCCCATCTCGCGCCTTGACGAGCAGATGGATGATCTCGGAGGAGCTAACTATTTCTTTAAGATAGACTTGCGCTCGAGGTAACACCAGACTTGGATGAGGGAGCAAGACATTCCCAACACTGCCTTTCACTGTCACTATGGCATTTTGAGTTTTTGGTGATGCCCTTTGGGCTAACCAATGCACCAGCCACATTCCAGTCTTGCATGAAACATGTGTTTTGTAGGCAGCTATGACGTTATGTCCTTATCTTCTTTGACGACATTCTGATATATAGTCGGACTTGGGAGGAGCACCTCCAGCACCTGGAAGAGGTAATGCGCATACTAGAGGAGCAGCAGTTGTATGCGAAGATGTCCAAATTTGAGTTTGGACAAACTGAGATGTTGTACATTGGGCACATGATAGGGGAGGATGGAGTGAAGGTACACCAAGAGAAGATTACGGCCATCCTAGATTGGCCTATGCCCAAGAATGTGACAGAGCTAAGGGGATTCTTGGGCATTTGCACATAATATAGGAGGTTTGTGAAGGGATTCTCACAGCTGACAGCACCCCTCACAGATTTGACGAAGGGGGCTTTTGAGTGGACAAAGGTGGCACAAAATGCATTTGAACACTTCAAGAAGGTAATGAGCAGCTCTTTTTTTGGAAGCAGGGACGCGAAAGCGTCATTTCCCAAAAATCTAGGAAGTGAAACATCTCGGAAGTGTCTCCTACATATATTATATATATATAATACTATTACAATTTTAATTTTTTTTGCATTATATTAAAAAAAGCATCCAAAATACCAAAATAATTGTAGAAGATATGGAAGCATGCATATTTGTATATAAATCAAGATAGATATGGCATCCATTACACATTTATGATTAATTATTCGAGTATCAATCATTTAGATGCATCAACCATCTAGAATCTAGATTTTTCTCCTCTTGTCTAGCCTTTGTCTCTACCTCGATTGTCTAGGGATATTAGTCAACATTGCCCAATTTTGATCAAACTACCTAATCCAAGCCTTAAAATATGGTAGAAAAAGCTTAACATGCTTGATCAATGATTTTGACTTGATTGAAAGGTAATTTTTTGCTAAAGGCATGACAAAGGACTTCAACAATTAACACCACCAATGCTAGGGGTACATATGAGGCTTGGTTCTCTTGATTAAATGCTAACCACATACCTCATACATGACATAATCTAATGAAAAGCCACAATCCCATTGATCTTGAATTCCTGAAAATTGTTAAGTTTGTTGAATTTTGAATAGCATATGAAATTCTATTTTCTCCATATGAAGTCTGATGAGGCTGGAACCACTCTCAAACATCCTGAGTCATTTCATGGTAATGTTAAAAATTTAAGTAAAAGGATGAAAATGAAAAAAAAAGGAGAATGTCACTTTTACTTTAAGAATTTAACATAATCATGAGGGAAGATCTATGAAGCATCTAAGGAGCACCTTGGGAGTGTCCGATAAGCCCCAACACAACTTAAGTCAAAGAAAAAATAAAAAAATATTTTGAACCCTGTGGAACCGCCTATCTCCCTTCGGATCCACTTGGGATCTATGGATCCGTGCCCGATCCGCTGCGAATCGGGCCGACACATTTCCAAATTTCCAGGAACCGTCTTCGTTGGCCCGATCCGCAGTTCCGAAATTCCAAATCGCGGATCCAACAGCGAATCCCCCATGGGACGTGATTCTTGGTTTGGATCCTTTGGGGGGGGGGGTTACGTGCAACACTGGTATCGACACAAGGAGGTCACGCCACAACGTTCGAGAGCAGGAATTTACTACCCCATGAGCGATTGTACTATATTTACGACAAGGAGATGCTGGCAGTGACGCATGCACTAGCCAAGTTCAAGCAATAACTAGTGGGCAACCGGTCCAAGATGAAGATTGACCACAACAATCTTCGGTTCTTCCTAAAGCAGCATACCTTGCAGGAGAGGCAGCAGAAATGAGTGAGCAAGATTCAGGCATATGACTTTGAGATCGAATATGTCAAGGGAAAACAGAAGTAATAGCTGACACATTTTCCAAGAGGCCCGCGACACTCTCTCTAATGGACATCACACAAGACTGGAGGGCACAACTACTACTGGAGTACTCCAAGAATCAACATGCATGCGAGGTCTTGGATGGTACTCATGGGGATGACAGATGCAGGGTGATGGATGAGATTATATACTACAAGGATAGGATCTATTTAGTGCCACGGTCGCAACTAAGGGAGAATATCCTATGAGCTACACATAGTTCACCCTAGGCGGGGCACCAGGGGTTACTTAAGACATACATGATTGTTAGAGAGTGTTTCACTTGTCAAGGGCTTAAGGAGGACGTCTTGAGGCATGTGCGAGACTCCGATGCTTGCCAGAGGAACAAGGGAGAGAACACTCATCCAGCAGGGCTTTTGCAGCCTCTCCCCATTCCTGAGCAGAAGTGAGAGAGTATATCGATGGAATTTATCACAAGATTGTCGATGGTTTAGAGATGAGATTGCATTTATGTGGTAGTGGACAGGATGACGAAGTTTTCTCATTTCTTTGCCATTTCAGCCAGGTACTCAGCTTCCCAAGTGGCCGAGTTATTTTTTAGGGAGACGTTTACGCTACATGGGTTGCCTAAGACTATCGTCAATGACAGGGATAGTAGGTTCATAAGTGGTTTCTGGCAGGAGTTATTTCGCCTAGTGGGCACTAAGCTTGCACCCAGCACGAGTTAACAACCTCAAACAGATATATTGAACAAGTGGTTGGAGGGCTACCTGTGCAACTGTGACCAAGCAGTACAGAGCATGGGTGAAGTGGTTGTAACTTGTACCTTGAGGAGTGCTACTACAACACCACGTACCATATGTTCATAGGTATGATGATCTTTCGTGCTCTTTACAGTTATGATGCACTAACATTTGTTGATATGATCTTTGGAGATAGCAAGGCCCTTGGAGCAAAGGATTGGATACAAGAAAGCCAAGATATCTTTAGAGCTCTTAAGGATAATTTACAGACTACCCAAAACCAGCAAAAAGTGTATGCAGACAGGGTCGAATGGAGAGGCAGTTTGAGGTGGGTGACTTGGTATTCTTGAGGTTGCAGCCATATAAGCAATCCATGCTCAGGCAAAAGGGAGCAGAAAATCTCAAGCCTCATTTCTACGAGCCATACAGGACCACCAAGAGGGTAGGTGACATAGTGTATTAGTTGGAGCTTCTTACTGGAAGCAAAGTGCACAACGTCTTCCGTGTTTCTTGCCTGAAGAAGGCTCTAGGATAGCAAGTGACGGCCACAATAGAGTTATGCCTTTAGATGATGAGGGGCATTTCGTTTTGACACCAGAGACCATCTTGCAAGAGAGAGAAAGGAGGCTCAGGAGTAGAACTATCAAAGAGTCCCTGGTGAGATGGAAGGATTTACTAGAGGAGGATGCCATGTGGGAAGGAGAACAAATTTTGTAGCATCCAACACTTCAGTGGCTTGAGGACAAGCAACATTTAGGAGGGGAGGACTGTCATATCCCCAATAATTAAATTTGTCTAAGGAGCATTCCCCATTTTTGTAGTTTTGTTTCGTACTAAATATTTTGGTGTTTGGACTTAGGAGTTTGGGTTAGAAGACTTGGGACTAAATTTTGCAAAAAGGAAAAGAAGGCAACTTAGGAAAAATGGGTAAAAATTAAAGTGGTGAGTTGTGGGGACCACACAAAAAGGGAAATTGAACCCTTAGGAGGAATTCGACCCACAAGGAGGGAAAACACTCAAGGGGGCTCGATTTGGTGTGGGCCACAAGGGGAAAGAGGAGAGTAGCTACAACAAAAGAAAGCAAACTCATTTTTAGGGTTCCTTGTTTATGCATCTAACTTGAGAGTTTGCTTGTGCTGATAACCAAGTTAATTGGTGCTTTGAGCATAGGGATTTCCAAGGGGAAGTTCCAACCTCTCTTTCGATGGACTTCGAGTGCCACTCTAGGAGAGATTTTCATAACTTAGCGGGAAGAGATTTGTTGGAGTTTGTGGGTCAAATCAACTCTTGCTTCAACTAGTTCGAACTTCCAAGAGGGTGTAGGGCCAGGAGTCGTTCCATTAAGTTGGAGGAGTTGCAAGGGGAATTCTAGCCAACAAATTTAGGAGAAATTTCACTGAGGGTGGACCAACATTTGGGGTGAATTTCGAGGCTGGAAATCACTGCTCTTGTGAGAGCTTTATTCACCATTTTAGGGCCTATGCAATGGTGTTGCTAGGAAAAATTCATGGGGCAGGATTCATCTCATTTGTGTCAAGTTTGGGAAGGAATTTCACACACATCTTCCGAAGGAGTTTTGTGTTGGACAATCAAATAGGCAGAAAGATTTTCTTAAGATGATAATTACTTGTGATATTCTTGTGTTGTTATTAACTTTCTTATGTTATTCTTTTATCTTTGTTTCATCAAGCAATTATCAAATATGAAACATGAAGATCACAGACACCAGATGTAGGTGGACAGCCAAGGCAAAACCCCTATCTAGGGGAAAACCCAGTCAAGAACTCTTCCTTCAGTAGATTCATATGACAGTGAGACAACCAAGACCCTAGACCAAAAGACCTTCCTTCTCCACCAAGTCGGCCCTTCCTTCTTGTAAGTGTCAGCCCTTCAAAGTGCAGCTTCAATCCAGAACTTTGACTTTGATGCAATTTCACAACTTCAACTTTGATGCAGCAGCTTCACATCTTCGACCTTGATGCAGTAGCTTCTCATCTTCGACCTTGATGCAATAGCTTTAGCGCAACAACATCTAGAAACTTCGATCCAATTTACTGCAACTACAGCAAAATTTTCGACACCCAGCTTCAGAATTTCGATCCTGCAATAGAGAGAGAATTTCGGTCACAACTTCAACTCAATAAATTCGCATGTGTGAGAGAAAGGTAACCCAAAAGCTCAATTTCCTTCCTCCAACTTCTTTCCTTCTTTTCCAGCAACTTCGCACCTTTTACTGCACTTTTTACTGCAAATCGAACTTGATGAGAGAGTGTTCCAAATGAAGTCGAGTTGCTCCAATATATAGGCTTCTAGTGAGGTGGAATTGCCTTGTTTCAGGCTGACTTGATCTTCTTGAGGCCGACTTGGTGGAGGAAGCCTAAATGAATTTTTTGACTCAAGAATAATTCTTTTTACATGAAACAAAAGCCCAAGGGTCTCATAAAATGGACAATGACTCTAATGATTCAATATAAAACCTAGACGTCCTCAATGGGGACTTTGACCTATAAAATGATGACCCAAGCATGAAACCCATGCTTTAATAAGTCATAATAATAATAATAATAAATTCTTTTACTTTCTTTTGATAAATACATCTCATTATGACTCAAGTACAAATATGAAGACCGAACTTAGTTACATTCTTCAACACTCCCTCTTAACTAGGGATGTATTCATAATTATATATATCTATAGAGGTACATCGAAGATCTCAAAATGAACAACAAAGAGTTTAGGCACTCACAGTGCCATGGACTAGATTCCTGACTAGGGAAATCTATCCGGGTAGGACTAAGATGGACTAAAGCTTTCTGTCGCTCTAGGTACCATTAGGCTTACTTGCTAACCATCAACCTAGGGAACTAAGTGTGTAATGCAAGGTCAAAGGTCTATGACCAACGCCCCCCTCCTTACTTCAGGAACTAGACATCAACACACAGGTCAACCAGATGTCCTCCCTATTGAAGAAACTGTAACTAGGTTCGGTCCTCATAATGACATGATCTTTGTATTTGATGTAATAAAAGGAAATAATTTATTTTTGTAATCTTGCTACATGGGTTTCATGAGCAACAAGTGTCTCTAGGTAAAAGCCTTCTTGATATCTTTAGGATTTAATGTCAAAGAGTCATGGCATGTGTATAGAAACTCTTTATGAGTTCATGTAAATATGTACAAGTCTTCAAAGTTGTGTAACAACCCTCCAAGACCAAGATCAATGCCTCAAAAACAAACCTACCAAAGTCTGCAAGCAAAAACAAGGAAGAATACTTCATATCGGCTCCAAATATGAATTAAATACATAAATGAAAGTTATGTCGGCTTGATAAAACGACTTGTCGGTTCATGAGTGTATGTCGACTCAATATAGGAGGCTAACCACTATAAATACCCAAGAAGGGTCAGCGAAAATCACATCAGAAAATTTTCAGATTGCTCTAAAATTTCGTGTGGAGAAGCAGAGCCGCAGTTAGGGTTTGACTGCACCTCATTTGGGGTTTAGGTGCAGTCATAACCTCGGCTAAATGAAGCAAAATAATCTCGTGTAAGGACTAGCCTAGATTTTGGACAATCTCGACATACCTGTGACTAGAAGGAGAAGCCCTCGGATGGGTAATACTGTGGATAGAGACACAACATGTATACTTCTGTGATTACAACCTCGACATCTCTGTTTTGGTATACAGATCTGTGTAAATATGTCACAACAACAGAACAAATTATCACGACATACCTATGAATCAACTCTCGGATGGATATGGATCTAAGATCCATGTTACAAGAAGACAAGCATCCTTGCAAATTCGGATATGTATGAGATATCGTTACCTTGTAACCTCGGTGATAGCTTGATGATGCTGATCTCGGTGGAGGGATAACATCACAATCATTGTTTCATTGGAGATTAGAATGAAAGGCCTCGGTGCATGGAGAACACATTCATTGTCTCAATAAAGATCATAGTGCATGAGAGAACCACAGTCTCAATGATCTCTAAAGCAACTTGAACTATGATCTCAGTGCAACAAAGTGCATCTATAGAGAAACAATCATGCTTTCAGTGGATCTAACTATAGCTCTCAGTCATGCATATGAAGATCTCATTGTCATGATAAGGATCTCGGTGAAGGTGCAACAATGGATGTTGCAGCAGTAATAAAGATCAGGATGGTGCAGCAGTGATGACCTTGGTGGTGCAACAAAGATAATGATCTCAACAGTGACACGAAGAGGATTGATGGCTTGGTCTTGGAGAGGCAAGATATGTCAAGGGTCATGGTCTTGGTGTTCGTCAAGGAAATTTCTATAAGAAGAATTTATGCATGGGTTTTCCTCTCCAAGAAGGAGAGGTTTTGGCCCTAGCAGAAAGCCAAAGATTTGTGTTCTTGTCTCTTTTGTTTTTGATAGCAATCTGATGAAGTTAACATACACACATACTAATAACGAATGAAACATTGAGCTAATATAAATTGTATAAATGCTTCACAAATTCTTATCATAAAAAAGAAGAATCACCTTAATATGACAGCCCTAGATTCTTCAACATGGTATCAAAGGGATTGGTTTGACAGTCAAGGAAGGGCAGAAAAAAGAAAAAGAAGCATAGCAAACTAAAAAAACTATACCTTGATCAAACCCTAGATCAAAGGGTTAATCTACAACAACAGTATGGAAAACACAAGGATGGTTGATCAAGGAGACAATACAAGAAGCAATCCACATCTACAGTCATCTACAGCAAGGGTTTTGGAGGTCTGAAGTCAAAGTCTAGTCTATAGCAATAGCCTTGGCATGATCTCAACATTGCAGTGATTGATCTTTTCAAAGAACAACCCGGATTCCCATACAAAGAGGCAGAGGATCAAGAAGACTTGACCAGGAAACCTCCCGGAATGATGTGAAGACTTTGATGGAAGTCTGAACAGATGAGGACCCTTGACAATAGATATCATTGGGAGATGTGTCAACATGAATGTAAGATGATTGATACCTACAAGAAGATTTCACTGGAAAAAGCCATCACCAAAAGGTAATATGTAATTTGTTTTTGGTGTCTGACCTCTTGGAAAAGTTTGGGTATGTGTGCAGGATCAAGGAAAGGAAAGTTGTGAAGGATGTCACAACTATGTACTTGTGATCTAGGGCAATCATTGTTGAAGGAAAGTGAAGACAGATGAGCTTATAAAGGAAGCCCCAGATGTAAAGCCAAGGAGGATACTTTTCGGGAAAGAAGGAATGACATGACAGAGGAAAGTGATGGATGGTTGAACCCTACATGTGAAGAAATTGATGACATCAAAGTCTTGAATCGTCAGTCAACTAGAAGACCCTATAAAGCACTGATGATAGAATCCCTGGGTAAGAGGGAGCTCTAGGAAGTTCCTATGAGCAAAGGAACTCGAGCCAGTTTCTGAGTAAAGAGAAACTTGGAACTCATCCCTGGTTAAGAGGGAGAGTTAGACACAAAATTCTTGTATTCAATTTAGAAGAAAGAATGGTAGATTGTGCAATCATCTGGCATCCGACACTCTTTGAGGATGTGGTAAGGCATCCAAGACAAGAGTGGGCAAGAGGACCGATATTCTTGAAAGTTGGGAATCCAAGATAAGAATAGTCCTAGTAGGGCATACTCGAAGAACACCCGGGTGGGTATGACCCTAAGAGGGACAATGATGATGCGTGTCTATCAGTCATTGGTCTCGCCAATATTGTATGCTCTGATCTAGGCAAGAGATAGAGTTGTTAGTCAAGGCCTTGCTAATTGGAAACAATGTTGGTTGAAATGATACTATAACAGATGGATTGCAAATCCGATTCTTCTTATGAGAAATTATTCAGATTGAGAATGACCAAGTACCATTATGAAGACCTTCCTAGTTAAGAGGGAGTGTTGAAGAAAGTGTAACTAGGTTCGGTCTTCATAATGACATGATATTTGTATTTGATGTAATAAAAAGAAATAATTTATTTTGTAACCTTGCTACATGGGTTTCATGAGCAAGAAGTGTCTCTAAGTAAAAGACTTCTTGATGTCATTAGGATTTATTATAAATGTCAAAGAATCATGTCATGTGTATAGAAACTCTTTATGAGTTCATGTAAATATGTACAAGCCTTCAAAGTTGTGTAACAGCCCTCCAAGATCAAGATCAATGCCTCAAAAACAAACGTACCAAAGTCTGCAAGCAAAAACAAGGAAGAATACTTCATGTTGGCTCCAAATATGAATTAAATACATAAATGAAAGTTATGTCGGCTTGATAAAAGGACACATCGGTTCATGAATGTATGTTGGCTCAGTATCGGAGGCTAACCACTATAAATACCCATGAAGGGTCAACGAAAATCACATAAGAAAATTTTCGGATTGCTCTGAAATTTCATGTGGAGAAGCAGAGCCGCAGTTAAGGTTTGATTGCACCTCATTTGGGGTTTAGGTGCAATCATAATCTCGGCTAAATGAAGCAAAATAATCTCGTGTAAGGACAAGCCTGGATTTTGGACAATCTCGGCATAACTGTGACTGGAAGGAGAAGCCCTCGGATGGGTAATATTGTGGATAGAGACACAACATGCATACTTCTATGATTACAACCTCGACATCTCTGTTTTGGTATACGGATTTGTGTAAATATGTCACAACAGCAGAACCAATGATCACGACATACCTATGAATCAACTCTCGGATGGATATGGGTCTAAGATGCATGTTACAAGAACACAAGCATCCTTGCAACTTCGGATATGTATGGGATCTCGGTTACCTTGTAACCTTGGTGATAGCTTGATGATGTTGATCTCCGTGGAGGGATAACATCACAGTCACTGTTTCATTGGAGATTAGAATGAAAGGCCTCAATGCATGGAGAACACATTCACTGTCTCAGTAAAGATCATAGTGCATGAGAGAACCACAGTCTCAATGATCTCTGAAGCAACTTGAACTATGATCTCAGTGCAATGAAGTGCATCTATAGATAAGCAATCATGCTTTCAGTGGATCTAACTATAGCTCTCAGTCATGCATATGAAGATCTCATTGTCATGATGAGGATCTCGGTGAAGGTGCAACAATGGATGTTGCAGCAGTAATAAAGATCAAGATGGTGCAGCAAAGATAATGATCTCAACAGTGACACGAATAGGATTGATGACTTGGTCTTGGAGAGGCAAGATATATCAAGGGTCATGGTCTTGGTATTCATCAAGGAAATTTCTATAAGAAGAATTTATGCATGGGTTTTCCTCTCCAAAAGGTAGAGGTTTTGGCCATGTCAGAAAGCCAAACATTTGTGTTCTTGTCTCTTTTGTTTTTTATAGCAGTATGATGAAGTTAACATACACACGTACTAACAATGAATAAAACATTGAGCTAATATAAATTGTATAAATGTTTCACAAATTGTTATCATAAAAAAGAAAAATCACCTTAATATGACAACCCTAGATTCTTCAACGCTCCTAGTTAATGTGTATTACACACAAAGCCTCAACACTCTTGATTATTCAAATCGATAACAAATCTCTCTCGATCAAGCAGATCGGTAACATCAAGCATGTAAAACATGCTTCCAAAACTCCGAGAGATTTACCTGTACAAACACAACCCCAATCAGTAACAACCTTTCAAATACACATAAGTAAACACAAACCTTCAGGGTCTTCAAACATCTTGATGCTGCTTCACAATTTATCACAGTAGGACTTAGAGGCTCCCTAAACAAATCTTGATAGAAGTTTCCTCAATCATACAACTTCCTTTCCTACTTCACATGTAGCAACATATTCTACAACTGGATCCTGCTTTCCTTCTTTCAGTAGCACCTCAATATGCATTCTCCAATTTCTTCTTCAAGGTATCCATCATGACTATAATATGCCCTCCCTCTCAACTTAGGAGATATACCCTTTCTTTTATCCATACTCCCTCTTAACTTGGGGAGATCAACTAGTTTCTATGACATCGAAGAATCTTTTATGGCTTCCATCCTTCTTATCAGAGTCATTTTGATCATCATCATTCATATAACTTACTTCATCATGCTTGCCAATCAAGTCAACTTTTCTTATGAATATCTTCAACATCTTGAAGACTATGCACCTGCACAACTTAGACAACAAGTACAAACAAATACATATATAGAAGCATGAAGTTAATTATATCAGAATCATACAATAATAGAAACTTTAGCCATCAAATACCTGAACTTAGTTAGGTTCATAATCAGCAAGAGACACATAATTCTATACTTCAACTTCTTGCTCAGGTTTTGTTACAAACCCTAGACGAGCTAGACCACATGAGTAACTTAATCAAGATATCGGTCTCAATATTTCTTTCAGAGATATGACATACTCTACTATAATATATTGCAAACCCTAGAAGCAATTCAAACAAGTATACGTCTACAATGCATCCAACAACTTTAGAATTCATATGTTAGACTTCTACTAAGATTTAATGCAGACCCTAGATTCCATCTTTGAGACACTAAGCCTTAAATGTCATCAATCATAGCACAATCTAAGGTTTCAACAATATGATCAACTTCTACTAGGGTTTGTTGTAAACCCTAGATTTTATCATCATAATGGAAACAATATCACCATATCCTAGAATATCAAACTTCTACTAGGACTTAGTTACAAACCCTAGAACTATGAGCATCAACGAGTAGGTTAGGACATATACATATCTGGGATTTCATAATCATGCATAAGCATATCACAACAATATCTACTAGGTAAACCCAAGACACAAATATCAATAAAAGTTAGACATAACAAATTTGATCAAGCTAGGGTTTCGATCAAACGGAAAAACATACACCAAGGGTTTCATTCCTAGGAGCTTACTCTAGACATTGTAAGGGTTTTGCTCATAAACCCTGATTTACCAAAGCCTCAAGGTCTAGGAATTCAATACATAGACATTACCATCCAACCCTAAAGGACTAGGGTTTCCACAACAATACTAAAACTTCAAACATTACATTACCATCAAAACCCCAAACATCAAAAGAATAGTATTTTCTAGATTTCATCAGTAACCCTAAGTAGACTAGGGTTTTTCACATTAGCATTGACATACCCTTAGGTTAGGGTTTTACAGAGAACCTTTTAGGGTTCCACAAACATAATGATTTTAATGAGGATAAATTCAATCTAATGATTAATCACCCAAACAAGAATCTTTATGATTCAAAGGTCCTAGACATAACGATGTTACTAATGTCAAACAAACTATTAAAATGAATGGGTATACCTTTATCGTGAAGCTTATGGTCTAAGACATACCTTTGAGTTGTTTTCTTGACAAACCATGTAGGACATCAATTCTTGAAGAACTTCTCTTGCAATAGGACTTTTGCTTTGTGAGGTCTCCTCCACAACCCTTGAGCAGATCAGCAAGCTTTCCTAAACAAGGGAAAATATAAAAGAAATGTTATTAGCATCTAATACAAACACATCTAGATAAAAGAAGGAAACCAAATATAAAAAGATAATACAAGGAGTAAGACACTTATCTTTGGAAAAATGATGAGGGCTCCTTCTTAATCCAATCTTGAGGGATACCTATAACTTTATCAAAACAATTCGAAAATGTTTTTCCAAAGCATGTTAAACCTATAAATACTAGAAATCAAAGCATAAAGGAAAACAATTCAAAACTTAGAGTAGAAGGATATGTAAGGGATAAAGTCCCTAGCAAACAAGTTTTTGACTTCAGATCCTTCCATCTTTTTCTTCTTTGGTGAACCTTCGTTGGCAATATTTGCTTGACCCCTATCTCTTCTTGGATTCTTAGGACAATTACTTCTATAGTGACCTATCTTGTGACAATTGTAGCATCTATTCTTGGATAGGTCTATCTTCTTCCTTGGCCCTTTGGACTTCTTGAAGGTTCCTTTATTCTTGTGATGAGCAGAATAGTCATTTGAGATTTTCCCTTCTTCACTTTCCTTGTTGCTTACTAAAGATATTCTGACTTCTTCTTCACTGCATGCATCCTCGAATGTAGGAGTATCCTTCCAAATCTTTTGAGCAGAATCTATGTTGAATATATATGGGATGAGGTTATCCTTTATTCCATCCACTATTAGGCTCATGGCCCAAATCTTTGTTTCTCCAAACTTTGTTGTCATTGTTTCACATGATTCATGTGTAGGCTTCTTTACTTTTCCTTTGACTAGATCCAAGACTTTATTCTTCTCGAGGATGAGACCTATCCTGTTTTTCCATGCCCTGTAATTGGATGTTACTTCTAATTTCTTTTCTCCCTTTATTGAGTTAGACATGGTTCTTAAAGATAGTAAGCTTCTCTCCTTATATAATCCTCTTTAATGACCCTTATTCAACTTTTTGGTATTTCCTTATTCTCCTTTCAGTAGATCTTCAGGCTGCCTTTTTCATTCTTCTTCACCATAGCTCTGATACCGTGTTGGAAAATCAAAAAGGCAGAAAGATTTTCTTATGATGATAATTAGAAGTGATATTATTTTGTTCTTATTAACTTTCTTAGGTTCTTCTTTTATCTTTGTTTCACCAAGCAATTATCAAATACAAAACATGAAGATCAAGGACACTAGATGTAGGTGGACAGCCAAGTCAAAACACCTATCTAGGGGAAAACCCAGTCAAGAACTCTTCCTTCAGTAGATTCATATGACAGTGAGACAACCAAGACCCCAGACCAACAGACCTTCCTCCTCCACCAAGTCAGCCCTTCCATCCTGTAAGTGTCAGCCCTTCAAAGTGCAACTTCAGTCCAGAACTTCGACTTTGATGTAGCTTCACAGCTTCGACCTTGATGCAGCAGCTTCACATCTTCGACCTTGATGCAGCAGCTTCATAGCTTCAACCTTGATGTAACAGCTTCACATCTTCTACCTTGATGCAGCAGCTTCACAACTTCGACCATGATGCTTCACATCTTCGACCTTGATGCAACAACATCAGCCCAGCAACATCCAAAAACTTCGATCCAGTTTACTGCAATTGCAGTCTAATTTTCGACCCCCAGCTTCAAAACTTCGATCCTACAATAGAGAGAGAATTTCGGTCCCAGCTTCAGCTCAATAACTTCACATGTGTGAGAGAAAGGTAACCCAAAAACTCAATTTCCTTCTTCCAGCTTCTTTCCTTCTTTTCCAGCAACTTCGCACCTTTTATTGCACTTTTTACTGCAAATCGAACTTGATGAGAGAGTGTTCCAAATGAAGTCGAGTTGCTCCAATATATAGGCTTCTAGTGAGGTGGAATTACCATGTTTGAGGCCGACTTGATCTTCTTGAGCCCGACTTGGTGGAGGAGGCCTAAATGACTTATTTGACTAAATAATAATTCTTTTTACATGATACAAAAGCCCAAGAAGGGTCTCATAAAATGGACAATGACTCGAATGATTCAATATAAAACCTAGAAGTCCTCAATGGGGACTAACCAATAAAATGATGACCCAAGCATGAAACCCACACTTTAATAAGTCATAATAATCAGAATAATAATAATAATAATAATAATAATAATAATAATAATAAAATTATTTTTCTTTCTTTTGATAAATACATTTCATTATGACTCAAATACAATTATGAAGACCGAACCTAGTTACATTCTTCAACATTTTGCAGGGCAGTTCTACAGCTAATTAAGGAGGGATTGTGGTACATTCAGCAGTTGTAGATTGTGGGAGGAGCAAACTCTGCCAAGGAGGGCGTAGCACCAATTTTGAGTAATTCTGGGAGGTTGGAATTAGCCCAAATCCTTTCTGGGTTTTGTTGGAATAGCCTCAAGGAGCGTGCTCCTAATTTTGCAGAATTTTTGGAGGGGTTTTGGGCCCTTAAATCTCAGTTCACCTACAGAAGCAGTACAATTCTTTTTGCATTGAACGCACAGCTTGGAGGAGCCATTTTCAGTGGATATTTCCAGCTATTCTCACCTAGGTATTTGCTTGCTTTTTGTAGAAAGCCCGGGTGCACACTTTCCATCTCCAGTTGTAATCAGATTCCATGTTTCTTATTAAAATGACTCAAGATTATTGTTGCCGTCCTATGGAGTTTTAATTTGTCTCTGCATGTGTTATTTTTAGAACTTTATAGTTATGCTTATGCTGTAGCTAGTGCATGTCTTTGGTATTTCACTGTAAATTTCTATTAGGAATATTACAGATCATTCAAATGTTGAACCGATTCTAATTCCCCATCTCTTCCCTCTGTTCAATGTCGTACTATACATGATTTTACATCAACTTGCTCATATCCCTTCACCCAGGGTTATAAGAAAGGTAAATGAGATTAACAAGAAAGGCAAGCACAAAGATCACTTGAACAAAGGACTAAGTGTGATAATGAAAATTTGCTAAAAATACCATGAATAGGAGACTAGAACTGAATGCTTCTCATTTGACAACATGCTAAAATTAATAAATGTGATAATCTATGATTTACATTCCTTAAGATTGATATAAGCCACAGTACAGTCTTAAATGACAGCAGATAATTTTAAACATATTACAAGATATCAAATGATCACAGTCGATAAATAAACAAGGTGGTAAAAGATAGATAACTCTAAAAGAGCAGGACCTTTATAAAGGGCCTTCAAGCTTCTGATAAATAATTAAATACAGCTGTTGCAGCAGCACACCCAACCTTCAGGACAACAGACTTTGATGATAAATATGTTGTTTCCCAACAACAATGTTTCAGTCCAATAAAAGCTCCAACATCACTCATCCAAAAATGGCAGCAGAGAACTACCGTGAATCTCCTTAATATAATTCTTGAATTATGTGATTCATGCCAAGAAGTACAAATGTTCCACACATACACTGTACATTTGAGTGCACGAATGAGTGATCATAACCGTCATCTGGAGAACAGGATTCTCATTCTAATTTCTGACAACTCAAAATGATGCATGTTTAGACAATTTCAATCTTCCTTGCCCTCACCTTCAGAATCTATAACATCAGAACATCAGCATATCAATTCCTGTAAGTAACTCAGATTCCAGTAAACCTTAAAACACGTTGTTTTAGGACAATAGACAGAAACAGAAATACTGACCAGATCTAAGATCTTCACTAATTTTCCCTTTTGCCTTGATTTGTCGGACAATCATGCGGTATATCAAAACCCACCAGTAAATATGAAGGACAAGCAAACATATGAGGAGTGAGTTGAAGATATAATAGTCAATAGGGCCTTCTATCTTGTGCTTGTCCATATCCAAAGTGAGAAGAACTTCATAACTGCAAATACATCAGAAACACAAGAAACAACATCAGAAGATAGAGAATCTAGGTTTGACAATAGAGGTAGAGAATCTAGGTTTGACAATGAAGGTAGAGAATCTAGGTTTAACAAGGATATCAAGTTGGCGTTTCTAAAATATCAAAGACAGAATTAATTATTTAAGCAAAAGTGCCTGCCTAGGTTTATTGAGTACAATATCCAATGACATATATGCAGAACATGCAGTAATTCTGACATCATTTTAAAACATCAAAGGCACAGAAATAATTATTTAACCAAAAGTGCCTGCCTAAGTTTAAGTATAAAATATCATAAGTGTCTGCCTAAGTTTTAGTATAAAATATCATAAGTGCCTGCCTGAACTTGTTAATGTGATAATAATTTTTGGCACAAGGACATCATACATTTTGAGGTTATAGCCTATAGGGGCAAATCAAGAGGTACACGATTGGAGTTACAGTAGAACATCCACGAAAGAATTTATATTATTAGTTTCACATTGCTATATACATTTGTCAGCTGTGATCTAGAGTTGTCCCAGGTTTTTAATGTCTGATATGTTATGGGTTTCAAATTTCTTATCTTCCATGAACAGGACAGTTCACCATCCAATGCTTCCCACTATAGTTCTCTGGTTGTAGAATCAAATGATACTTGCATTATGTAAAACCTTTAGGTAAACAAAGAAATGGAACAGGTAGTGAATCTGGTGATAGATAATTGGTTTCCTTCTAGTGCATAATTGATAAATAGTCTTCTGGTCTCCACTATTCTAATAGATAGCTTTTGAGTGCAACATTAATGAGATATATTTCTCTTTTGTGTGAAAATCCTATACTCGAAGGAACCCCTATCGCAATTTCTGGTTTACCATATCCTACTTGTTCTTTACATTAACAAGTTATTTAATAACATAAACATCGAAGTAAACACAATTGCAGCATTCACAAATATATAGATCAACAACTGAAATAAACTGAGACAACACAAGGGACACCGTTATTTTTGGACAATTGTCCCCGGAAAAACCCAATTCGGGAAAACCCGTGCAGCATATATGAGGGTTTTATTATTAAGCATATTTCTGAATACAACTAGGGTGCAAGAAATGGCTCACCCTTCAGAGAATATCCTCAACAGTAGTACCTCTATCCGGAGACAGATATTCTGGCAAATCAGCAATCGGATGAACAATCCCATAGTGACTTCGACTGTTCCTTGTGCCGGACAACGAAAGCTGCTCCAAGCACTCCTCTAGAACTGCGTCACCCTTCCTCGGCTTTGCATCAGCTGATTAGCTCCCAGTCTGCCCCACAGACACTCCCAGCACTACCTCTGAAGCCCTCTTCGACTTCTACGTCAGCCTCTACAGTGTTGAAGTTTCTAAGTTTATTTATCTAGAAACCCTTCATGCACTTTTTCTGGTTTATTCCTACCTATTTGTTATTTTTCTTTAACAAGTTATTTACAAAAGTAAATACTGAAAATAAACACCAGTGCATGCTCAACATATTACAGATCAATAACTAAAAGAAACAAGAATAAACACACCACATGACACCATTATTTTTGGACCAATGTCCCTGGAAAAACCCAATGCGGGAAAACCGGTGCAGCTATCTGAGGGTTTTCTTATTAAGCAATATCAGAGTACAATCTGGGTGCTGAAACTGGCCTACCCAACAGAGAATTTTCTTAGCAGCTATACCTCACAGTTTGAGAGAAATCTCCTGGCTAAAACCCCAGAAAATTCTTCCAGCATCTCCACAGCACAAAACTACTCTGCAACCCTAGTGTCTGCCCAATCTGGACTGCGTCAGCCCCTCTCTGTCTCACACTGGCCCTGTGTCAGCTTCTTGGGCCTCTGCGTCAAACACGCTAGACTCTCTGGTGCTCTGCGTAGCACTTCGCTGCCTCTCCGTGAGCCCTTGCTGGCTCTACGTCACTCTCCTTGGCTGTTGCGCTACTCTCCCAACACAATCTTTGCCTTCTCTGTTTCTCTATACTCAATGCCCCTCAGTTGCTCTCTCGATCACTGATTCTATCTCTCTTAGCAAACCCCGCTCTAGAGAATAGAATCACTGATCACTCTAGTGTATTCTCCAAGTGACCCTCAAGCCTCCTCTTATACTTTCCTTGATAAATCAATGGTCGAGATTAAGTCCCTAATCAATGGGTAAGATTAGATCTGGCTTGATCCATGTCTTTTGGACCATTCTAACATAGATTCACATTAATACACATTAATATTTTATTTTCCTTAGGTTTAGACTTAGGGAATCCATTAAAAATTTTAATTATTTTAATATCTCCTGATCTGTTTAGAATCTTCCCAAACCCTTTCTGGATATTGGAGATCTCATGTGCCCCAACCTCTCCACCAAATTACGTGGCTAGAGCACATCCAATGCTACCCCAAATCAACACTCCCTCTTAGTGAAGACTGTGCTCTAGCAATACTCCTCACTGAGTATTACAGATCATCTAGCATTGGTACCTATGCTGATGCTAGGCCTTCCTGCCCAACATCCTCTACATTGCTATATCCTGTACTGCTTCCCATGGTTCTGCCACTGCCACTGCTGCATCTGTACGACAACTCCCTCTGCATCCGTGTTGTTGCTGGTCCTTTCTCCCAGCACTGCATCCGCACTGCACCTCCTCTCATCATGTTGCAATGTGCTGCCCACTGTTGCACTGTAACTCAGTTACTAAGAAGTAACTAACTGATCCTCCATCTGACCTCTCTATTGGGTTAGAGACACCCACTGATGCTGAAGCTCCCTTTGCCACTGACAAGTTCTCCCTCTCTCTGACCTCTGCGCTGCTGCAACAACTCCCTGCATCTCGCACCATTGCACACCTCATTGTGCCTTCCTGCACTGGTGCAACACTCTTGTGCCTCTCGCACTGCTACAGCCTGTTAGCTCTGCGCTGTCTCGGGACTCTTGCACTATAGCTCTCTCTGCCGCTCCATCTGCATCCGTCTCTACCCACTCAGCCAGTCCTGCTACTCCTCGTCGGGGCTCCCATAGCAAGGTCTAATCCAAGAGGCTGGGTACCTCGAGGATCCTGACCCTCATCGCTTGTAGTCTGCCTGACTACAGCTCGATGTCTCCCTACTTCCGCTCAAGTGTTGCGTGTGCACTCATGGCACAGTCATCGTCTGTCAAAACTTCCTTCTCTACCCGTGCTGGTGCTACCTTAGTCTCAAAAGACTCTCCCTTACTCTTCTTCCTTGGGCACTGGTCGCATAATGACCCATCTCCCCACAGTGGAAGCACTTGATCTTGGAGAGATCTTTCTTCTTCCGCTTCTCCTGCTTTCCTCAGATGCTAGGGCCACATCCTCCTCCTCCTGCTTGACCTTGATCCCTTTGTTGTTGCTACCTGTCTTCGACTGACGTCTGATCTCTTCCTGGCAAAGAGCTGCCCACATCTCGTCCCAAGGTGGGAGAGTCCCTCTGCCCAGGATACTTTGGACAAACACTTCCCAATCTTCTGAGACAGCATTCAGGGTTGTCCTCACCATAAGTTCCTGATCCGGTGTCGCTCCTATAGCAGTCAACTGGTCTCGGATCTCATTCAGTCCTTCAAGGAAGGTGTCAATCGATTGACCCTTCTTCATTTGATACGACCTCATCTAGTTCTCGAGCAGCATTCTTCTCTGCACAAAAGTATGTTGGTATAGGTTCTTGAGAGCCTCCCACATCTCAACTGTCGTTTCCTTCTCGGCTATATGTGGTACCACATGATCCTTAACCCCGTCAAGGATAATACACTTGGCCCTTACTATCGCCTCTTCGTACTTGTCGTTATCATTGGGGTCGACTGGGATAGCTATAACCTTCAAGGCGAAGTTCTTGACACGATTCTTGTCAAGCACTGATAAGATTCTGGCCTTCCAGACTGCAAAGTTTGATGCTTCGTCCAATCTATCCTGGTCTCTTACCCCGTGTAATGCCATGACGCTCCTCTACTTCCCTCCTGGAAGTTCTCTGTTCGACTGCTCTGAGTCTCTACTTCCCGTTTGGAAGTTCTCTTCTGGACTCCCTGAGTCCTGATTTCCATCCTGGAAATCCTTCTGCCGCTTGATGAAATGCCCCCTACTTTGATCGTCTTGCGCAACTGCACTGCTGATCCAGGTTCCTCGGCTAGAAACCCTCGATAACAACTCCTCTGCCCTTGCTTTGTCAGGTACTGTTCTGACTACAGTACCTCACCAACTCCACTCTACAATATTTCTGCAACCTTCTAGACTCCAGCAACTACCTTTGTGTGAACTGTGTCAGCCCCTCTCTGCCTCAGGCTAGCTCTGCATCACCCCAAATGGGTCTGCGTCAGCCCTGGGATGCCCTGTGTCAGCCCTCTGGCCCTCTTTGTCAGCAACGCTGGCCTCTTTGAGGCTCTGCGCAGCGCCCGACTTCTTCTGCGTGGCTCTGGTTGGCTTTGCGTCACACTTCTTGGCTTCTACGCTACTAGAAACAGCTTCTGTCACCTTGGGACAATTGTTTTCTACTGCTGTTGCTCCACTCGGCTGATGTCTTTTAGTCATCCTGTGATCTGCAATCACGCTCTAATACCATGTTGAAGTTTCTAAGTTTACTTATTTTGGAAACCCTTCATGCACCTTTTCTAATTTATTCCTACCTGCTTGTTATTTTTCTTCAACAAGTTATTTACAAAGTAAATATTGAAAATAAACACCGGTGCATGCTCAACATAATACAAATTAACAACTAAAAGAAACAAGAATAAACACACCACATGACACCATTATTTTTGGACCAATGTCCCCGAAAAAACCCAATGTGGGAAAACTGGTGTAGATATCTGAGGATTTTCTTATTAACCAATATCAAAGTACAATCTGGGTGCCGAAACTGGCCTACCCAACAGAGAATTTCCTTAGTAGCTATACCTCACAGTTTGAGAGAAATTCCCTGGCTGAAACCCCGTAAAATCCTTCCAGTAGCTCCTCAACACAAAACTGCTCTGCAACCCCAGCGTCTGCCCAATCTGGACTGCGTCAGCTTCCTGGGCCTCTGCGTCAGACACACTGGCCTCTCTGGTGCTCTGCGCAGCACTTGGCTGCCTTTGCGTGAGCCCTTGCTGGCTCTGCGTCACTCTCCTTGGTTGTTGCGCTACTCTCCCAACACAATATTTGCCTTCTCTGTTTTTCTGTACCCAATGCCCCTCAGCTGCTCTCCCAATCACTGATTCTATCTCTCTTAGCAAACCCTGCTTTAGAGAATAGAATGACTGATCACTCTGGGGTATTCTCCAAGTGACCCTCAAGCCTCCTCTTATACTTTCCTCGTTGATAAATCAACGGCTGAGATTAAGTCCCTAATTAATGGCTAAGATTAAATCTGGCTTGATCCATGTATTTTGGACCATTGTAACTGATCCGAATTGGATCCATAAAGAAGGATTAACAGAGCCATGGCTGTACCAGGTCGGGACAGACTTCAAAGAATTTAAAACAGCGATAAAAAACACCTCTAAACCAGTGGCAATGGCAGCTAGCGTGGAACGACGAGGACCCTGCCAAGCCAATTCGTTTTAGGAGACTCATATTGAGCTCCTTCATTGTAATTCTCTGCTTCAAGACACAATAAAAGAAGACCACCATTGAGAGCTGGACCGGAGATGTAGCCTTGGAGGATAGGGTGAACTCATTAATTTCTCGTGTTCTTGTCTTTGCTTACTGTATCTCTGCTGTTTTCCATTTCAAGTGTCTGTGTATTGTAATCTGATCGATCTGTTGCTTAAATAACATAGACACACACACCAACATATGAGTCTGTAATACCTTTAATTAATAATTCTTTAACTAAGGTCACTCATAGGGTGATTATCAGATCAAGTGTGTTAAATTGGCAACTAGGGCCAAACTCCATGTGGATCAGCTTATTTATGGCAGCTGATATTTTTATTGGATCCCTCTCATTGAGAGGTGTAGGATTGATCTAAAGATCATCCGATTCCGATAAGTATTTATGGAGATATGAATTTATTTTGTTTATGTAATTATTATCAAGCCGACCAGCACTTGAGTAGGCTCAGAAGCCCAATAGACGTGTCTATTCATCATCCAACTTTTAGTATAAATTGGTGAGGACTTGAAGTCGTTTTTCACACATTCTTGAGGTGACCTCCTCTCCACGTCTTGGGTTTTTGGAAAAGGAGTGTCACAAAAAGAATACGCTGGCCTAGCTAGATGATGCCCTAACCTGCTAACCTCAGCCGCAGTCAAAGGTGGAAGAAGAGCCACAAATGATGCCCTTATCTACGCTGGTCATGGAAGACATACATACGTTGTTCATAGAGACCGATATACACAGGCAATGGAAACTATATACGCTGGGCATGAGAGTCACGCACAACTCTCTATATCTGTTAGCAATGGAAACTACATACGCACAACTCTCCATTCGCTGTAAAAGGTAACGAAGCTGCAGCCGTAGTGATGCTCTAGCCGCAGACACCTAGCCGCAGAGAGCCAAGATATATCCACAAGGATAGAAGAGCTGCAGTCCAGGTATGTGGAACCGCAGTCAAGTCATGTACGCAGTCATGAAGACTCAGTTTCTATCTTCTCCCAGTCTTGGTGATCTCCGTCATCACTAAAGCGATTAAAATCTCGGCATACCTGAATCGCAATATCCCAGATGGTCAAAGAAGACTGTGCATATATATTACAGAAAGAACAAGGGTTACATCTCGGCTCTATATTCAAATCTGTCTAGACATATCACAACGAATATATGTGATACTTAGTATACCTGTAATTAAAGGAATATCTGCGGATGTATAAATCTAGGAATATATATGAACAGTGTCTCGTCAACCTACAAGTGTTTTCATCAAACAGATGAAGCTGAAGGATCTGTCCTATGATCAAGGATCTCAACATACAATTTATATTAACCTGCATACCTCAACGTGAACTGTAATTTGATATCTCTCGATGGATATTCGAAATAAAGTTCCACAGTTGCAATTACAGTTTAGACACTCATGGAGATCTAACCTTCAGGTAGACTTCATGGATATGATAAAGAAGCAACAGTGAGGGTCTCCATGATGATGTAATAATGGTGCAGCAATGAGGACAACCTTATTCTCAGCGCTGAAAGTCTGGGCATAATTACATTCATAGCGAGGTCAAGATCTCAATGTAGCAGTGATGAATGATGTGACACTGTGGGCGAAGTAATCATGAGCAGCATGATGTATGGGCAACATGATGAAGATCATGGGCAGCACAGTGATGTATGAGAGCATGAGCAGCATGATGATCATGGGCAGCATGATGGTGCTACACAGTAAGGTGCAGCATACGAAATGATCTATGCTAGATAAGTCAAAGTATTGACTTCTGTTGAAATTGTTCTATCTCTCTCTCTCATTCTCTGCTGAACTTTGAAGATAAAAGAAGATTTGATCAAAGGGTTTCCCCACACATTGTGGGGTTTGTCCCTGGCTTGCGCCATATCTTGTGTCCTCTTGCATTGGCTTGTCTTCTGCGATTTATATTTATGTTCTATCTGCAGTTTATCTTAATGCTGATGTGATTGCTAACTGTGAAAATTTAAATAAATTGCTCCAGCATAGAACATACCTAATCTTAACATGGTATCGGAGCTGAGGTGAAGACAATGCCCAAGCAGGAGTGAAAGAGCAATCACCAAAGGCAGTTGGGACAAGACAGAAGGATCAATGGGTTCCTCATAATTCACCTAGGGTGAAGTCAAAGCAGAGAATGTTATCAGAATGGCACAACAGAAGTTTCTGATGGCCCAACTAATGATCCCTTCATTGGGAAGTTTGGATCTAAGGGTGGAAGGAAAGGCAGATGCCTTGTTGAAATAAGTTCGGTCGGTATTCGAAGGAGTGTCCAAATGGCAGGGACACATCTCTTGATGAAGATAACAATCATTCCTAGGACATCTTCAATAATCAAAGGAATGACTGGTAATGCAGGTCATCAAGGAAGTGGTCGACTCCTCCACAAAAGCAAGAAACCCCTGAATCTCTTTTATGTACCTGATCGCAAGAAGAACCTGATGTCCATCTCGGAAATGGAAATCTAAGGTTACAGGATGGCAATTATCAATGGAAAGGTACGTGTTTGAAAATATATCTTGTTAAGATGTTTTGAGTTCAGGGTTGTATCAAGTTGCAGGAAGTCCACTAAGGACCATGTCCATTAACACAGCACCGGAGGTCTGTGAATCAGATGGTGACAGGGATGCTTGAATTCAAAAAGAGCATGAAAGTACATGTCTGAGATGTACCGAAGGAAAATATTATAAGGGGACCATTCCTCTCATGCAGCAGGTCCACAGGCTTGGAACAACCCGAGGAGTTTAAGAGTCATGATCGGGAATCTCATGTATACAGGTGGAAGAAAGCCCTCTATGGCTTGAAGCAAAACACCTCGGGCATAGTATGAGAGGATTGATAGCTGTCTAATGCAGCTGAGACTTCACTAGGAGTGAAACCAATCCAAACCATTACTCGAAGGTTGTGGATGATAAACCTCTCATACCGGCACCTATGTCTGACAGGTGCAGACCCTCTCATTTATAGGAGATAGAGGGAGTTGGATTCTGAATGTGGAAAGATAAACTGCAAACCTGTGACTACCTCGAGGATCTTAACCTTCAAGAAGTTATATGGTGGTGATGTCAGACCTAATTTGGGAAATGCCTTTAAGTTTCATAAACTCATTCGCGTTGATGTTCTTGGGGAACCTCTATCCAGACATCTGTGTTGCAGTTAACATGATGAGCTCATATTTGGTTGAGCCTCACTGGATTGGTGCCAAGAATCTTTTGAGATATATTCAAGGCACAATCTCTCATGAATTGAGATACACTGCCGGAAATATGAAACCACATGATTATTCAGTGGGCAGGCAGTATGGAAGATCACTAGAGCACTTCTCAGTGATGTTTCTCTTTGGAATCTGCCTCGATATCCTGGATGAGCAGGAAGCAAAAGTCGGTGACTCTGAGCACCACCAAGGCAGAATACATTGCTGCTAGTATGGCCTTCTGTGAGGCAGTCTGGTTGCTGAAGCTCTTCAGTGAGCTGTTTGTACACATGATGAATACCACTGTGATTCTCTATGACAACCAGAGGTGGGATTCGATTATTGAGGAATCCCGTATTCGTCGACTACTCCAGCAGATAGACATCATCTGGGATATGGTAAGTCGATGATCAAGGAGGCTACATCGCACTGAGATGATGTACAGGACAGAGCCCCAAGGAATGATCAAATTTGTGATTTTCCTAAATGACTTGGAGTCGTCAAGAGACCTTTGTAAAAGGGTCCTGCATGTTGCATACATTGAGCTCTGGGAGCTCTAGGGGGCTTGCGATTATTACTGGAACAACATACGACCACAGGGTGACTCACCCTCCCCTGGTGGTGCGCACTGGAACAAGATGATTCGCTCTCTTGTGGGACAAGATGATTCGCTCTCTTGTGGAACAGGATGATTCGCTCTCCTGTGTAGCAGGATTGATTTGTTCTCCTGTGAGGCCTGGATTGATGTGTTCTCCATGGCAGTTGTAGCGGGATTGATTTGTTCTCCTGTGAGGCCTGGATTGATGTGTTCTCCATGGCGGTTGTAGGGGGATTGATTTGTTCTCCTGTGAGGCCTGGATTGATGTGTTCTCCATGGCGGCCTGGATTGATGTGTTCTCCATGGTGATTGTAGCAGGATTGATGTGTTCTCCTGCGAGGACAGGATTGATTAGTTCTCCTGTCGAGGCATCCTACCCATGCAGTCTGGGACTCATGGGAAGTACCTCTCATCTGATCAATGAGCAGGGAAATGAAGTCAGGGACCATAGTAGTACCGATGGACACATCATTGTATCTACCGTACTCCCTGTGCTAGGATGACCTCCATTGATCTGGGATCAATGATACTGGTCTGGGACTAGTGGTAGGAGTTGTACATACTCTGATGCTGACTTCGGGTCAGCTGAGACTGGTCTGGGACCAGTGGTACATACTCCGAGACTGACTTCGTGTCAGTGCAGGACTGGTCTGGGACCAGTGAAAGTTGTACATACTCTGATGCTGACTTCGGGTCGGCTGAGACTGGTCTGGGACCAGTGGTACATACTCCGAGACTGACTTCGTGTCAGTGCAGGACTGGTCTG
>APFE030388611.1:0-12964 GCA_000404065.3 Pinus taeda | reverse complement strand
ATAGAAAAGTTACAATAATTGTGCAGAGAGGGCGTGAAAACCAGTTCTGATCTATTCCTTCTTCCTACAACTTAGATTATGATATATAGATGATACAGATGCATATAAAGGAATAAACAGAGGGAGGGAAGACTTATTGAACCATGAGCAAGCACGAGAATTCCATATCAAGCTCTTTAGCCATTTAAAGCACAACCAGTCATTTCAGATGCAAACATTCCAGCAATCTTTGATTACAGAAGCTCTCAAAATCTACAGCGCAAGTCTCTAAAGAGAAAAATCAACCAACCAACCCTTATTACATTGTTTAGGGTTGTATGTATAGGCAAAATATCTACAAAAATAGATCTGATAGAGGATCTGAGGAAATAACTGCAATTAACCTAACTTCTCTTGCAAGTAATGTAAAAAATATCTATCTAATGTTGCGTTGGGGTAGCTGCTTCAAAAAATGAGGCTCTGTGGCATCCTTTGGTAGCTCTGCTATCCAATCTGCAATCACTGTGCCTTCAATTCTCTTATCTGCACCTCTTAGTCGGTTCTACTGCTCTTAGGTGGCTGTGATTCTTATTAAATATGATATGACTTGGCTTTAATGGCCTTTAACTCTGTTCTGATACTCTTTAACTCGTCAATTTGCTCCTTTCTGTTTCTTTCGGGCAAAAATAACTGCTGCAAACTATGCGCTGGACTGAGGCTTTCCATTTTGGCCATTTTTTCTTAATCGCGCATCCAAAACTGCCCCTGATTTTCATTCCGGGCTTCCTAAGTAGCGATTTCACCTTTCGCGCTTTTTTTCGGCGGTGATGTTAGCATGACGTCAGCGGTGGGACCCAGTACGGAAGATGACGTCAGCGGGGTGACGTGGCACGGTGACGTGGCGAGGTGACGTGGCACTTACGTCACGCAGGGGGAAGCGTATCCAGTTCATGGCGCAATGATTTTGTGCACAGGTGGTTTGGGACGAGGGGGCTTCACCACAGTCAAGAGGGTGATGCGTGGCGGGAGTATGACGGGAAAATTGCCTATCTCTCGGATACTAACCATGGATAGGTTCGAAGGGGAAAAGACACGCCCACCGTAGATCTAGGGCGTGGGCAATCGGACGGATGGCAGAACAGAGAAGGTGGCGGAAGGATAAGGGATGGGGCCCGCGGTGCCTTTATTAGTTATTTAATTTCGGTGAGGGGGGGAAAATTTAGGAAAGTGGGTTTACGAGATTATGAGCGAGCGGGTGAAAATATTTAAATGGGGGACTTTAGGATAAGGGCGGAACATGGGTCTTGTAAGGTTAGGGTTGAGGGGGAATGGTTGTTAGTGTGACCAGATGTCAGACTAACTCCAGTTAGGAGGCGGATGGGTTAGTAGGAGCCCCAGATGGACTACTACCTCCCGGACTTAGAAGAATATGGCTATAGTGCCAAGGAAGAGTACTTAATATTTTTGGTATTCTATATATTTTTTGCATAGTAGGGAATAGGGAAATAATTTAGGGAGCTAAATAATAAAGTTAGGAGTTAATATGAATCCGTGAGGTGAAGTGTAGGGGAAAAGTTAAGCTTTGTGAACTAAAAATTAGTTTATAGGGGGCGAATGAACTGCAAAGAAATGACTTTTGCACAAAAAATGTGACTTCTCTTGACTGAAGAAAGTCAAAGCTTGACTTGGCTTTTCACCAAAATGGAGTGATAACAGGACTGATTGGGTAGATCCCAAGGTCCTCAAGGGGATGTTAGTGAGTCATTTGGGAAATAAGAAGAAGGGGGAGTTAGAGATGCCTTGCTTGATCTGATCAAAATGAAAAAGTGCCTCAAAACTGTGATATGGATAAATATAACACTTGAAAACATGAAATGGATCACATAGCTTGATTTCTACAACCACAAAACTACTTACCCAGCCTACTTTACCTAACATTTTTTCTTCTTTTGGTTTAGGTGCACTTGAACTAGCAAACCCAGCTTTTCAACTTTTTCTTTTTTACTGTCCTCCTATCTACATCTATACTTATTTCATCCAGGGGCTCAGATTAGGCTGTTGAGCACCCTTGCTTCTCTACATATCTAAGAATTTGCCAAGATTAAGCTATTTGGACAGATAATGATTCTCTATATTCTACAACAGGAAATTGAAACCTAGGGAGACCAAGATTAAGCTGTCTGGACCTCCCTTTAACTGAAAATTCTTCAAAAATGGAATAAATCATCAAAATTGGAATACAACAGAGGCACTTAGACTAGCACACTCTCATGGAAACTTCTTCGGCCTCAGTAGCAAATATGGAACATTGCAACATGCAAAGTATGACATATTTGGTATGTAGAAATGTCGATCATGAAAGATGAATACCTGCTATGAGCAGGAGGCTAACAGTAGGGTCCATTGAAAGTATGCAACATGGGTTCTCCTTGGATGAGGAATCAATTTTTGCTCCAATGAGTACTCTCGTTAAAAAATTGAGTAAAAGCTTAGGGAGATAAGTTAAAAATACGAGTTGAAAAAGTAGTTTTATTATTTTATTAATTTGTAACATTTTTACTTTTTTACTCCAAAAATGGTGAATCATCCCCCATGGTTGACATCGTCATATTGAATCATATTGGCTCTTATAAAGTTTTTTTCTGTTGTACATTTTTCTTGGGAGGCCCATTTTAGACCTCAAAAGTCCCCTAATGTGGGTTTTGTCTTCACATATGGCACACCACTTAAGTTTTTCATCTCTTAAATTCAATTGGCACTCTCTTCTAGTATGACTCTATGAAAATTGGCATATTTCATAGTATATATCTATTTGAATGCGATGGACTTCCTAATAAAAATAGTCCAAAAATTTAATATTATCCTTTCTGTTCCCTTTAGTTCTACATTTGGTGTAGAATAAACGAAATTTTTGCAATGACAAACTTAGTATGGACTACTCAAAATACCCAATTTTCTCTTCTATTATTTTATTAGTCAACACAAAAGTCAACTACCAATCATCATCTATTTCAATGCATTGGGCCTTTTTTAATGCTTCGTTGCGCGATGTAATTTCATGCATTCCTAATGGCCCTCATATTTTCTATAGTAACCAAACAACATACCATCGAACCAAGAAAGCTTCATCAATGTTGTATGGGATTTGACATAACAAATCCTTAAATATTTTTTCATATTCTCTTATTAATTTGTATGGTATTCATTTAATCTCTTTCAATTTTTGTGTTACAAGATGTTTAACATATTGGGCTTTAAAGGAGGAAAGGAAACTATCTTTTATGTATGTCTTAATTTTAGCCTGGTTCTCTATTAAATTCATGAACCATGTCATAGCTCTTTTCTAAAGAGATGCTACAAATTAGGTCATTTGCTTGTCTTCGTCTATAACATCAATGATTGCCCAAAAGTTTTCACAAATGAACCAATGTATTTTGGGATATTCATCACCCTCATAGACAGGGATATAGCTCAATCACATATTTATTTGGGAAGGTGTATTATTTAATGTTTCTTTGGACTTGGGTGTTATGTTGAAAAAATCAAATATTTCTCAAATAATTCAGTTGGTTGAATAGTCTCACCTAGAATGTCAATATCAACACTGAGAATCTAATTGACTCATGGGGTTTGTCAACCCTAACTACTTGACAATAGTTAGATTTCAGTGGGAGGAAAATTTGTGCAATCCATGACAATAGTTAGAGCTATGGGGAAAAACCCATCTAGGAGGCTGAATTGCATAGTTTCCGAGAGGAAGGACGGGGAGGGAGTCGAGGAACTACTGCGCCATTCTCACAATTTTCAAGGGGAGCACTAGGCATGTCATCCAGCTAGGATTTGAACAATTTCTCTACGGAAGACAATGTAGGTAGTAGGAGGCACTAACAGAAAAATATGCATAGTTTTCCAGAGGAGGATAGGATTGGGCTACAAGAGCTGCTAGTCAAAATTGTGCAATTCTGGGAGATAGTTTGCTTCTACTGCGAAATTTTTAGGTTGCTTGTAGAGCAGGACAAAAGGGCAGGTGGCAGAAAGATATATGTAATTTTTTGAGTGAGAGAAAAACAAGCCAGTAGGGAAGCCTTCTCATCAGATTTGCATAGCTTCTAGGCTGATTGCAAGCCAGGGGAGAAGGGCATGTGACAGACAACTCTGCACAATTTCTAGTTTGATTGGAGAGTTGGCCAGCAGGGAAGCCTGCCTAGTAAATCTACGTAATTTCTCGGGACAGTGCAGTGATAAGAAGTAGATTCATGCCCCACATGTTTGCACAATTTCTACAGGTAGTGCAAGGTAGTTAGGCTCGACAAGTTTTGCTCAATTTTGGAGATCAATACAACCCTGGGTCACAACTCAACTCATTTCTTTGGTTGACTAATGGAAGGCTTGATGGGAGATCTTGTGAGATGCACAGACTGGATCAGGTTCTAGTGAAACTTATGCATGGTTCTCGAAGTCAGTTAGCTAGCTCATTTATAGAATTATGCAATGCAGTCTCCCCGATGGACAACCTCAATCTCTGCATAGGTCTGGGAAATAATGCAAGGTCACTCAGACTAGGGTACAATTGAAGGAGGGTTGCCAGGTCGACAACTTTTAAGGAGAAATGCCTAAGTCTGAAAGCAAGTGAATTTGTGCATACATGATGATGTGATCAAACATTTAGCACGACTCGATGACAAGACACCTCAAAATAACAAGACAAACCTATGCTAAGTAAGAATAACTCACAAGTTAAGAGCGACAAGTGCGACACTTGAGATATGTCTTCGAACGACAGTGATGACACTTGCATGACAATATTTACATCTTTGTGTGTGAGTGTGACTGATGTCAACAGAGTGAAAACAACTCATGCACACTAAGATAAACCTTGAAAATTTCCAAAACAAACTCACAAGAATGATGGTTAGTCAAACAAGCGAAAAGGAAGCAAGAGACATTAAGGAAACACATGAAATGACTTTGTGCTTGCAAATATTATTGTTCTTGAAGATAGAATGATATGACATGACAAGCAGTCCTTCAAGCTACACTAAGAGATGTACTTCAAAAGATATTCTTTACTTACCTTACCCTCAAGATGACCATGCATATGATGAAGTTTTCATGAGGTCTTGGTCTTTTGTCATAACTTGGTTTCTTGTTCCTTCCCCTCAAATCCTTGAGAGTGATCTAGTATGTCATCTTTTCCTATAATCACTGAGAGATAAATCTGTGCAGTTTCAGTGGAGAGTGACTGCTAGTGAGATGATCTGGGCAATTTTTGAGAGCAAGGTTTACTTCCTTCTCCGTGCAATTTTGAGTGTAAGGCAGATTGTATAGCCAGGACAACACTACATAGTTTTTTGATGCAAGACACTGCTACAAGATGGGTTATGGGAGGAATCCTATCCATAGTTTTTGAATGCAGGACAACCAGACTACTCTGCGCATTTCTGAAGAGCAGTTTTGGATGCTTGACTGCTCTATGCATTTTTGGAGAGAAATGTTGGCTACCTGACTACTCTGTGCATTTATGGAGAGCAGTGATGGTTGGGAAACTGAGGGACAACACTACATAGTTTCTAAAGATAGTGGGTTCTGGCTTGGGAAGGACACTGGACGAAACCACTGCGCAGTTTTAGATGCCAAGGGATGCTAGGGTCTCTACACATTGCACTGTTCCAATAGGCAAGGGAAAAATTTTGCGTGTTGCAGAAGAAAAGTGTACAATTATGAAAATATGGATGAGGCTAGGTTGCTTGGGAAACAAGGCTAAGTGGGAGATCAATGAGATTGATGCAAATAGTCATAAAATCTTGACTATGATCACACATGAACACTTAGCTATATAACATATACCATCCAAAGCATAAAAGACATACTTTGCTTGATGCAAAAACATTTGTGACAAGAGTGTGTGAAGTGGGTGTGAAACATGTCTACGTAATGAGAACAACCCATATATTTCCCCTTGAAGCAGAAAAACTTTCCCTTTGCTTGAAAAATAATGATCCCGATCCATGAAGATGACAAATACTGCATAAAGATGAGAACATGAAAAAATATTTAGATCAAGGAGGGGAGTCTGTGATATTTATCTTACCAATCAATGACTAAGGAATGATCGATCACATGATCCAAGGCAGGCTCTGAAATTTTCATGCAAGCCAAAATTTTGGAGGGTTGTTGTAGTCGCTACAACATTGGTGACACACTGGTAGAGCTCCAGCTCTTTGTATGGACCTTGTTTCATGAAAATCGAGTCTAACCCTTCTGAAAGTATTGATCAATTCTTTGATCGTCATGGCTTAAGAACTTGCTTGGGTGAAACATATACTCCCTATTATTCTCTTGATCATTTAGCACACATTCCAAACCAAGTTAACTAATTTGTTTTGATTGAGATGAGGTGTACGCAGATGCACAAGTAATATAAATTTCAAAGTCTTAGTTTCATCTCTGGTGTTGCTCTGCCACTAGCAAGCCTAAATAATACCCCAACAAAGTCACGCAGGAACACAAGCATCGCTCTGTTACCAATGAGCTTGGTGAGTACCTCGATGGAGTTACTTGCATCACCTCTCTATGTAAGAAGCTTTTCTCCTCTTTTGCCTTGTTTATTTTTTCATTCTCACATTCTTTTTTTTCAAAGAACTATGCATAGGAACTTATTTATTTCGGAGGTGGAAGAGGGATCCTGACTTATTGAGAGCAGAAGAGGTTGTCCCTTCAGAGAAGTCTTTATATATACCTCTGAGACACTTGTGAAGGTTTTCCCCTTCATCTTACTCTACTAGACTAAGTTGACAAGGTTTAACCCAAAATAACCGATTAGAGTAGGCAATACTAGTTAAAGTGCAAGCGTTGTGTTTTCACCATGAATCACTCTGAACAAAACATATTTTCCATCAGGGTATCATCGACTGAAGACAAAAATCTCTTGATAAAGGGAGAGGACAACAGATAACCAAATTTTGGTAGTCGTACAAGTCCTATTATATTTTCCCGGCTTGTCTCGAGAGTCAAACACGATTTCATGTGAGGCTAAACTACGGGTACAAACAAGCAAAGAAAAAAATAAAGAAAAGAGAAGAAGTAAAGGGAAAGAAAAATAAGTAAGAAAAGAAAGTGAGAAAGAAAACTAACCAAGTAGGCAGTGAAACACACCAAGCAAGCAAGCAAACAAACATGCAAACAAAAAAGCAAGGCAAAACAAGGAAGCAAACACTACACCTATTCTTATGCTAAACAATCGTGATTACACGACATGAAATTTCCAGTGAAGCCACTGTAGTCATTCCCAACTTGCGACCATAAAGATACAAGCAATTAAAACAGATAAAAATAATGTGCAACAGAAAATAAAAAAGCTTGAAAATCTTGCACACGGAAAGGAAGGTTTTTCTTGTGGGAAAAAAATGTATCACGACCACCCAATACACATGGTTACCTTTTTGCTGGATACTATTATTCAACAATCCTCAGAAGCCTCTTCCAAGTGTGTGCTCATCTACAATGAGCTTCTTAGTGAGCACGAGGAATATTAAAACTTGTTCCCTGCAATATGGCTCACCAAGTAAGATTGTTCCAGCCGTTGAGTGATTGGATCATGGAAATCATAATGGTTATTTGGAAGATCTCATCACCTTTGAAAATATGGCTTTCTAATTTGAGAGATGGGATGACGATGGGAATCTTGTACAGAAAAATAAATTCGATCATTCTCATTAGTGATGCCAAGACAGTGAGGACCTTTCATAACTATTAGCGTAGATTGAGGTGCCTCATCATCTTGACATAAATTTGAGGAGAAAGATGCTAAACAATGAAGATAAGAGAGCATGAACTGTCATTGAACGTATTGTTTGGAAAATGATAAGTTGCATGGCAATCACCAAAGATGGGGAAATGATCAGATGAGTTTGTTAAAATATCAGATTCCTAGTTTGAAATGAACAAAGACAAACTCATTTGAACAATATTGCAAACACTTTGATCAATGAAACCAAGTTTTTCATGAGCTAGACATGACAGACCACCCACTTGCAACTAGGGAAAAATTGCGTAGGCATCATGGTCATCACAGGAATGTAAAAGGGATGCCAACATTGTGAATGTGTGAAACAAGTTGGGACGTGGTGAAATGAAAGGAACTTGATTCACGTGATAGTTTGTGCATTCGTCATCACACAGGGGGATTGTTGGTGTGCTAAGCGAGCATATTTGAAGTACAAGGTCTGGAAGGAGACTAAGGAGCTGATCGTGAGACAGAAAACCTGATAAGTATGATTGCGGGAAAAGACAATATTTGACATTATCAACTTCATAATTCCATGATTTCATGAGGGACGAACATTCCCACCTTAAGTTTGATGCAAGATATGTGCATGAAGACAGATGTGCTGTGACAGATTTGTGAATTCAGTCATAAGTCAAATTTTGAAAATTTGAGAGATCACATCCAGAATACCAAACATTTTTTACACATGAATTCACATCGAGCGCAACCATGCAAATAGATGGATTATGCATGAGAAAAAATATATAATTGGGTTCTACAGGCTAACAAGACTCGCAAGGTCCTGACATAACCATCAACGAACATTGAAGTGCCTCGACTCCCCGGGACATCCCATAAATTTCTAGAATTGCATAATCATATTCTGAAGTTTGAATGAGATCATGCATGGCTTGAAGATGGTTGCTATTGCTAATTTCCAAATTTCTCTAAGAATGAAGCCATTTCTGTCACAAGTTACACTAGATTTTCAGCTTCAACAAACTGACTTGAAGATTTGTCTTCATGCAATAGAAGAGATGATGGGGAATGGGAAGTACGCTCTGTGTTTAAACTATTTTCAACTTCATCATGGACAACCTTGCTACCTTGTGTCAATTGAGGAGATAACTCATCGGATGAAGAAGTAAGAGAACATGGAGTATTCTTAACACATGTGGGTGCTTTGTGAATGGCATGACACACAAGCGAGTGAGGTGAAGAGGAAGTTTCAATATGAACGTCTTCTTTGACTGGAGGAAATTCTATATATGAGTTAGAGTATTCATGAGTGATTGTATTGAAGGATATTCGAATGAGTGAGGATCTAGTGAGGAAGAACGATCTCCTATAATCTCTCCTTCTTGTCTCATTCAAGTTTTTGTAGCTTAATTAGCCATAATTTCCATAATTTGCTCCCAAAAACCTGCAATCGATGCACATTAGACCACTAGACATAACATATTACTTTTACGCATCTCATTAAGAAAAATATAATTAAAGCATGTAAGAAATTATGATAAGAGTTGATTTAAGTAAGCTTGGAGGTGTATTAAGGTCCATATATTTAACTAATTATGAGCCTCATCACCTTCATTGGTTGAGTTACTAGTCTTGGAATCCCTAGTTGGAGAAACACTCAAGAAGCCTTGTATAAGCTATGGGTTGCGTTACTAGTCCTGGAAACCTTAGATGGAAGGAATGCTCTAGAAGTCCTGGAAGGCTTGGATGGAGACCAATCTGATGATGGTTTTGGTGATTTTCTACTGAGTGACGAAATCATTGTTCGATGGGTTGAGGTGGATGGTCTTTAGAATCCCTCGATGAGTTTTGATGGATGTGTTCTATGAGATCCATATTCATGCTTGGAATATGGAATGGGGGTGAATGAATGAAGAGAGATTTGGCTCAGGAATTCTATGGTCGGGTGGAACGTGGAAGTACCATCCTAGGTTTGGATTTTGCATTATCAATGAAAGGTTATTTCTCCTTGTATTTCTTTGAGAATTTTGATGGATTATATGTGGTCTATATGGTTGTACTTTCAGGAGTATCTCTCTTGCTATTATGTTGGTTATGTAAGTGTTTTATGACAGAATCCATGTATGGATTTCATCATGTTTTTACTTGTAGTTAAATGATCAATGTATCTATGACCTAATAGATGGGATGGAAGCTTATGTATTGAGTCATAAATGGTTGTTAGCTATTCACAGCTAAGTATGAGACCCCTATGCTCAGAATTGTTATTTACACCTGTAGACTACATATTTGTGATATGTTTCAGGAAATTCCTATCATGTCTAGTAGGGTTCCATTCAAGGTCTTAAACAAGTATTTTTTTTCGTATTGTCATTTCCATGTTATCTTACTTATTTGAAGAGATGGTTAAATTCTAGGTAGTGACCTGGGCTCTGGGCTTGAAAAAATGGCTAAAATCCTGGAGTCATTGGCATAATACTGACAATTTTGGTCTCTAGTCACTGGAAGGCAAGCCTGTGAGAGAAACTTTGGTTTTCTGGTCGCACGCATGCATATAGCATGGGAGCAAATGAGGCTTAAGTTGTCCAAAATATTAGTGGGACCCTAAGGCAAGTTGTCTAAAGTATTGGATTGGTTCTTGAGGGTATTGTATATGATGATTAATATTTGTATGGTGTGTTTTTGTTGGTTCCACTTCCTTAACTTGACTTAGGAGGTTGAATCATATCATAGTGGCCTCTTGTCTCATGTTTACCTCAGCTGGCAAGTTTCTTTGATAGATGTGGGAGGAGGGTGTTACAAAAAATTTGTTGTGTTCTTAAATTATTTTCTTGTCATTCTTCTAATTTAAAGGTGACATGTATACTTTCGGAGTTCAATAGATCGGGTTTACAACTCTTTTATTCATTATATTCTCTAGTATTTTACAACAAATTCTAAAGAATGATCACCCATCTACACATATTATAGAACACAAGTTTGTTTTATCATTCAAGAGGAAACTAGGCCCAGTATGGTCTTCCTACCAGCACATGAAGTAATATATTCTTCCTCTACCTCAACCATGGCCTCAACCTCATCTATTAAATCCTCCTCTTCATCCACCAAAATCCTCCTCTACCTTGAGAGCCATTTTCTCTACCTCCTTGTGTTATTGGATCCTTAAACTAATCAACTACCTATGTATGATATGTAGTATGAGAATCAATCTTGTTTCTTACATTAAACTGATATTCCTAAGTGGAACAGTAGGGGATTTTTAAGGTCTAAAATGGGCCTCCTATGGAAATTATAAAATAATAGTGGAAATAATAAAATAAGAGTAGATTACATCATCAAATTTTAGAGGGAAAAAAAAAAACTATTTTTTTTAACTTGTATTTTCAACTTACTCCCTAAGGGTTTACTTAGGTTTCAAGCGGAAACACTCGTTGGATGCAAAATTTGATTCCTCATCCAAGGAGTACCCATGTTGCATACTTTTTATGGACCCTACTACATGAAAAATGATAAATACATGAAAAACGTGATTGCAAACACATGTTTTCATGTATTTCTCATTTTTCATGTAGTAGGTGTTAACACTCAGGTTGTTCCCTTTGACTCCTAAGGGAATACAGCTGAGGTAACCACAAACCAAGCTTTGGAATGTAGGTCCTAGCCTACGAGCAGTCAGAGAGGGCTCTCTTTGGGGTTTAGCTTTGTTTAAGGGATGCTTTTAGGCTAGATATGATGCACATGGGTTTTAATTTAGTTTTGTGGGATGGTTGATTTATTCAAGCAGAGTTGGCATGTAAAGTGTAAGAAGTTCAAACCATTAGGCATGGAGTCCATGAATGGGAACTAATGGATGTGCTTTCTTTGGTAGAAGAGGGGAATATGGAGCAGGATAGCTACACATGGCACAATGATTAATGCTGGAACAAAGATGAAATGGAGGTCATGGGATGAGAGGCAATTGAGGATCTCTCATCGAGCCAAAGAGGGGAAATGGATGAAGTCTGAATAGGGAAAACATAGAAAAGTTACAATAATTGAGCACAGAGGGCGTGAAAACCAGTTCTGATATATTCCTTCTTCCTGCAACTTAGATTATGATATATAGATGATACGGATACATATAAAGGAATAAAAAGAGGGAGGAAAGACTTATTGAACCATGAGCAAGCACGAGAATTCCATATCAAGCTCTTTAGCCATTTAAAGCACAACCCGTCATTTTAGATGCAAACATTCCAGCAATCTTTGATTACAGAAGCTCTCAAAATCTACAGCGCAAGTCTCTAAAGAGAAAAATCAACCAACCAACCCGTATTACATTGTTCAGGGCTGTATTTATAGGCAAAATATCTACAAAAATATATTTGATAGAAGATCTGAGGAAATAACTGCAATTAACCTAACTTCTCTTGCAAGTAATGTAAAAAATATCTATCTAATGCTGCGCTGCGGGTAGCTGCTTCAGAAAATGAGGCTCTGTGGCATCCTTTGGTAGCTCTGCTGTCCAATTTGCAATCACTGTGCCTTCAATTCTCTTATCTGCACCTCTTAGTTGGTTCTCCTGCTCTTAGGTGGTTGTGATTCTTATTAAATCTGATATGACTCGGCTTTAATGGCCTTTAACTCTGTTATGATACTCTTTAACTGGTCAATTCGCTCCTTTCTGTTTCTTTCGGGCAAAAATAACTACTGCAAACTATGCGTTGGACTGAGGCTTTCCATTTTGGCCATTTTTTCTTAATCACGCATCCAAAATTGCCCCTGATTTTCATTCCAGGCTTCCTAAGCAGCGATTTCTCCTTTCGCGCTTTTTTTTCGGCGGTGATGTTAGCATGAAGTCAGCAGTGGGACCCAGTACGGCAGATGACGTCAGCAGGGTGACATGGCGAGGTGACGTGGCAGGGTGATGTGGCGGGGTGACGTGGCGCTTACGTCACGCAGGGGGAAGCGGTATCCAGTTTCATGGCGCACTGCTTTTGTGCACAGGTGGTTTGGGAGGAGGGGGCTTCGCCACAGTCGAGAGGGTGATGCATGGTGGGAGTACGACGGGAAAATCGCCTATCTCTCGGATGCTAACCATCGATAGGTTCGAAGGGGAAACGAAACGCCCACCGTAGATCTAGGCCGCGGGCAATCGGACGGATGGTGGAACAGAGAAGGCGGCGGAAGGATAAGGGATGGGGCTCGCGGCACCTTTATTTGTTATTTAATTTCAGTGAGGGGAGGGGACTTTAGGAA
>APFE030388599.1:0-17222 GCA_000404065.3 Pinus taeda | reverse complement strand
ATCATATTGTGCTCTTTGCCTTCTGATCCAACTTCTTCCATTCTTCATCGGTCACTCTCGTTGGTTTAGTACCCGGATCTACCACGATCCACTGATCTTTATCCACCAACATATCCTCCATCTTGAATTTTCACAACTCAAAAATCTGACCATTAAACTTCTCAATCTCTATCTTTCTGCTGCTCGCCATCTTCTTTCACCACCAAAATCGATCTCACAAATCTCCCACTGAACAGGGTCTACCACAGGCCCGAGTGAAACCCCTCAACAACAAAGGTGTCCCCTTGAAGCCAAAACAGTTCTAATACCAAATGTAGGTTTTAACCCCGTACAGAAATTACCTGCATACGAATTCTAAATCACAGGAAAAATAAAAATGCGAGAGCATAACACATAAAACACATATACATAGAGATTTCCCAGTAGATCCCAAAACCAGGACTACCAACTTGATTTTTCATTATGTTCCTTTCAGTGTTACAATACATATTTATACATGCCGAAACATCCAATACCATCGACTGAAAAACATTGCGTCCAAAACCATGGACTGAAAACCATCGCGTCCAAAACCATGGACCGAAAACCATCACATCCAAATAAAATGTGCGAAAATCATCGAAAAAACCATAAGTGGGTCCACCCAACCTAACATAGGGTCCAAAACCAAAATTTTCTGGGGCGCTGCCCTGGACCCCATAAAGTGGGGCTATGGGTACCCCTCAAACCCCCTGTTAACTATGTGGAAAGAATATAACACAACCCAACAAGGAAGAAATGGACCTTGGTTTCCTGGGATAAAATCTGTAAACCTAAGATCCATGGGGGTTTAAGCTTAGATAACCAGGAGATTCTTATTAAAGTGTTAGGAGCTAAGCTTTGGTGGCAATGATTTCAAGAGCTAAATGCCCATTGGGCAAGGATCTGGAAAGAAAAATATGCCAGCTCTTGTCACACTAAAGATCTCATAAGAATGTGTGGAAACATAAAGGGCTCTTAAATCTGGAACGGAGCCTGGGATAATAGAAGCATAGTGCAAAAAAATAGTTTATGGGAAATTAGAGCAGGAGATCTAGCAGTCTTTTCAGAGGACAAATGGAAACAAGAATCAACACTGTTAACAGAGTATTTTTCAAGCCTCAAGCAGGAAACAGATTCTCAAGGGTTAAAAAAAGTAAAGGATTTCTGGTATCTTTCTCAAATCCTGGGAAAGTGGAGAAGTTGGAGAAACATTGACTACAGAGATGACAACCCCATAAAAATAAAAGTAGAGCCACTGAGAATCTTACTAAAACAAAGGATGATCTTGGTTACAGAGGGGTAGGATCAACTGAGATGGGCCAACAACAATAAAGGCACCTTTGATCTAAAGGAAGCAAAAGGTGTTCTCCTTGGGCTTGATTCCAATGTTCTAGACAAGACCTGCTATCACCTCTATAAAAACCAAGGTTGGATGAAGATCAAGCTTTCAATGTGGTTGGTTTATCATAAGAAAATATTGACTTGGGACAACATTACAAAATGGGGTGTTTTGGGGCCTTCCAGATGCCAACTTTGTGAAAATAAGGAGGAGACAATGGAGCACATTCTCAACAGTTGCTCTTACACCACATGACTGTGGGATTCTTTATCCACCATTTTCCAACAGATATATAGGGATATAGGAAGTATCACAAATACCCTAAACAAGTGGAGAAGGAACTTTTGAGAGAATGAATTCCTTAATTTGGCCTAGGCCTTCATGCCAAGCTTCAATATCTCGAATGTGTGGAAAGAAAGGAATAAAAGAAATTTCAAAAATGAAAATTCTACCCCTCAGTAGCTATATGATTTGATCTTGAAATAGATTAGAGAGACAATCAGCACCACAGTTCACAACATCCCTAAGTATCCTCCCTCAGAGACTGAGCTGATAACTCTTAAGCTTCTAGGAATGAAAGGGATTATTCCCCAAGGACCAAAAGGAAAGGAAATAACTTTGGACACAGAGAAGGATTACGGGCAACCTCCACCGAAAATTTATATGAAATTCAACATTGATATGGCCTCAAAAGGCAACCCGGGAACAACTGATTTTGGAGGACTAATAAGAGATGAAGAGGGTTGTATTATCTTTATCTTCCACTTCCATTTAGGTAGAGCCACCAACAATATGGTGGAATTAATGGCTCTAGAACAATGTCTAGAGATTCTGATTCAGAACCATAGCTCAAATGTCATTATAGGAGCAGACTCAGAAATAACCATTAACTCTGTGAAAAGAATTAGTTGTGGTACTCGATCAGAAAAGGTCTCAAATCATTGGAGATTAATCCAAGTTTACTAAAGAATTCAAGTACACCTCCATGGACTTTGAACTGTTAGTTTCAACCATGTTGATCGAAATGCCAATAAGCTAGCAGACATTCTGGACAACCAGGGTGTGAATAATGTAAAATGCGGGATGGAAAAAAAGTTGCAGGAGATGCCCCAGAGCCATTTAAAGGCTCTCTACGATGAATAGGATGCAAAGGACAGAGAAGTTGTTCGATATCGAAGAAGGGTGACAAGCACGAATTTATTTTTCCCAGCTAGAGCTTCCATTACCTTTGGTAATATACTTGGTAGGAGGGAAAGAAAAGTTTGGCTACTTTTCTCCCTGGAGTAAGTTAATTGGAGTCCCCAGTTTCTCGAACAACAACATGTTGAGTCATTTTCCATATCATCGTAGTCTCGGATTCAAGGTCCGTAGGAGGACTAGGCTAGATGGGAGGTCAATTTTTCTAGCTACCGGTATTTATACCCTTCCCGCTTTTGGGTTGGAAAACCTCGCCCTAGTTGGTTTCTCGATGATCACACGTCACCTGAGTGGTTAGCGGTTTTACTTTTTCCGAAGAAATTCCATAGAGTCTTTAACACATGGCAGGGGGAAGTTTTGAATACCACCCTCCATCACACATTATCATTCGATCATGTAAGGTGGAGCGATTTAGATCCTAGCCATTGGATCCAGCTGCCTAGATTGACGGTTTGGATAGTTCAGTTTGTTTTGTGAGTCTAGGTGGGTTTGCGCACCGTTTGGTGCAGTTTGTGTGGTCGAGGGTGATCGATGTTGACTTCTTAGTGTGTTTCCCACGAGTTGGGTGTTGTTTGGTGTTGGGAGGAGGGTTTTTGCTATTGGTAGGGAAATATTTTTTTCGGAGTTCTTGTAAATGGACTGATTTTTGTACATTATGTAACTTTTTTTTGAATTAATGAAATAGAGGGATCGGCTCTTGTTTCAGCAAAAAAGGATACTTTGGGATTTAATCTTAATGGAATATATCTCAATATTATTTTTAGTAACAACATCATCCTTGACTTATTCACTGAGATATACAATAGGTTTGACAATCTTGTCAACTCGAAGAAAACACAAAACAATATCCTCATCTTCTTCCATCTTAAATCTTTTGAATTGGACCTTGAAACATTATATCTTGGCTTATTTAACCTTCTTTTCCCCCTTATAACAAGTTTCAAGATTGTTCTATATATCATGAGTTTACTTACACTACATAACTTTGAAAAATTATAAATCTTACAAACCACTCAATAACATGTTCTTACCTATTGCACTAGATATATAGAGGGTCATACAATCCTTATCTATAGGACGAGTATCAAGAAATTTATAATCAATCTTTATAATTTCCTAAGCATTAGAATGTAATGAAATGGTCTAGGTCTCCATTCTTATCTATTATAAAGCATAGTTGGATTCATTTAACGAGGGAGGAATTCCTGGTAATCTGATCATGGCCATTTTTCATGGAATCAACCTTCTAGTGGTTAGTGTTTCTTGAAGGAACCCAGTATGCTTCCACTTATTAGAACAAATATCGTACTAAGAGGGGGGAAATGAATCCATGTAGTTGAAAACTAATCATTTCAAAAATTTCCTCAATAATTAATCATGTAAAAATGTGCCATAATAATTTTTCATCATCATAACAAATAAGACCATGCATCAAGGAGCCATAAAAGTAAGAGGAAACAATATTTTATGTGCAAACCCTTCCGAGGGAAAACCACAAATTCATTTTCTTCTTCTTCCCTAATTGGTTTACTTATATTTGCAAGCACCTAACTCCTAGAGGCACCCACCCACACAACGTGCGAGAAACTACTTGCAATAAGAAAAATCTAATTGAGACACCAACCTCGAAAATGTGTAAGCGCATAGTTTCAATAGGTTACAACCTTATTGAGGCACCAACCTCATAGACATGCAAGCACCTACCTACAATAGGCTATAACCTAATTGAGGCACTAGCCTCGAAGATGTGCAAGCTTCAACTTCATTTAGAATTCAACCTGATTGAGGCACCAATAATGATGGAGGAAACCACATCCTTCCTCAACTTCTTGTCAACTAATTTACATAAACTTTCAAACTAGAAACACATTTTAATCAAATTAGGTCTTCAAAACTAATCATGTTGCTGTTGTGACAATGTTTTTATCATTATTTTATGTCATGTCCATACCCTGTTACAAATTTTTCATTAATGTAGTCACATAACACACTTCTTGGAAACTTTTTCATCCATATACACACCACTCATTGCAACCTACTCATAAGCCCCCAAAACACATAACGTTGTTTCTAAATATAAAAAACACGTCATCAACTATTTTCATGCCTTCAAAAATGTTTAGAACTAAATCCTAATCATTATGCTTCTTTCAAAATTAAATTTGCATTTGAAATTAGCCTAAAAACCCTAAAAAACCATATAAAACCATATAAATTATTAACCATTAGACAAAATTCTCTTTTTGAGGATGCGTTCTACAAAATAAAACTTTTTCTAGTAATGCTTCTATAAAATTTAGTCCTCCAGTCTCTCAAATATTCAACAAAATGTAAATTATGGAGCCAAATACAAACAATTTTTCTTATCTCATATCTGATGAGGTTTGAACCTATTAGCTTGATTACCTAATCCAAGTGTGATACCAATTGTACTATGTGTTGTCGCTTGTAATTCCATCTATGCAAAATGATTATGTTATAAATGAGTTGACTTCAAATTGTTACCATGAACTAGACTTCGTTCCGAAACAACAAATGACCAAATGCCAATATATACTTTTTGTTTGTTACTAGGATATATGAATGATTCCTCTCACTCTTATGCATAAAAAAATTGTCGACAATATTTGAACCAACGATGAACTTAGACCAACCAAGCCAACAACGAATCTCAAGGAAACTCAATCAACACAAGACTCATTCAAACTATGCCAAGAATGAAACTCAGACTAACTGGAGCCAATGAAAAAACTTACACTACCCGAGTCATCATTGAAACTTAGACCAACAAATCCAACATGAAAATGAGACATGCCAAGCCAAAACGAATCTCAGCCCAACTATTCTAGCAAAAAAACTCAGATTAACTCGAGCCAACAACAAAACCCAGACCAACCAAGCCAACAAAAAAACTAAGACCAACTTCACAAAAAATGGAACTCCTACCAACTCAAGACATCAAAAAACTCAAACCAACCAAGCCAACATGACACATAGTGTAATTGTTCCAGCAAAAAAAGTCACATCAGCTTGATCCAACAATTAAACTCAAGTAATCATCTCAATATGAAATTCACACCAACTTGAAACTCAAACCAACTTCAGGCAACAACAAACCTCAAACTTATCTTGTTTTTTTCCAAATCAATGTGTGTCAAAGAAACAAATGGGTGTTGCATATATATATATATATATATATATTCCTAAGGCTCATGAGGGCCAACCTTGGGGCCACTGTTTATGCCATGAAAATTAGATTTTAAAACCAAATAACCACCACTATCAATCATGTGACCTTGAAAATGGCTAAAAAGATTGGTGCTTAACCCTTTTTCCAGTATGGGCATGCCATGTGACCTGATCCGTAAGGGTCCACGGTCATCAAAATTTTGACATCAAAATGATGTCATCATGCCATATGGCAGCTCATGAGAGGTGCCACATGTCCCCCATGTTTGGGAGATTGACCAATTAGAATGCGTCATTTTCACCTTGCATGTGGCAGTCCCTAGTGGTACATCGTCAACCTGCTGACATCATGTAGCTGACATGTGGTTCCATGTCATGATTTTTGCCACATCATTTCTTCCAACTAATAATCGTTTGTCATGTGTAATCCTATTGAGTATCTCGCACATGTCACGTACTTGCTTGTCCATAGAAGTATTAAAATTTGTGCATGTCAACATGCAATTGGCCTTCTAATTCTTTATCTAATTATCAGATTGGTCAAATCCATGCATAGTTGCATGACCTCTAATACCAACTCAAAGGGATTTACACAATAATTTTCTCCTATGGAAAAATCTACAATGGCGAAATTGGGAGATCATATAAAATAAGAATAAAAGAACATGGAGCAAATGTCAATAATTAATGCATTCACACCTCTTATATTCTAGAACATTCCTTGCATTCTAAATATCATATCTACCTTGAAGACACTACAATCATCTAAAAAGGAGGATCACTAATTCAAAATAAGATTCATCCTAACAACCTCAATCAAGATATCGAACTTGAGATTAATACAATCTACCTCCCTCTTATCTCTCATCTCCATAATTAGTTCAAACTCTAAAACTTCAAAATTAATATCAATTCATCAATATATTAATATTTTATTCTATTCCATTAATACATCAATAGTAGATATACTTATTTATGGTCATGTAATTATATGAATATTAATACCATACACACATTAATTAATAATTTTCATAATATATTAATGCATTTAATCTTTTAATTATATACTACTGTTACTATAATAATAATTATTATTATGGTTATATTACATATATATTAATACGTAGAAACTTTTAATATGATTATGTTAACATTATAATACTATCTAATGTATATATTATTGTTTGGTGCTATTTTCTTATTAATAAATTAATTGATTAATTTATTATAATATCTATCCATATATTATATTTGCCATCTATTTAATATTCTTATTATATTTTTTTTAATTATAAATATTGATATATTGACATATAAACTATATAAATATATAAATATTATTATTTTTTTTATCGATTTATTTTTAGTTTTTGAGTTCCTAATTTGTCTTTAATAGTTAATATTTTTGTTTTTCATTTCTTTATGTTTACACATTATCTCCCCTCTCTTCTTTGTCTTAACCATTTGGTCTTAATAATCGGTAATATTTTGGACTCAAAACATCCACTACAAATGACTATTGATTCATTATGACATCAAACTTTGACAAAAATGCAATAAAATTTAAATATCTTTGATTCCAATGGATAAGGGCATTCATTACGACATCAAAACTTTGACAAAGATGCAATAAAGTTTAAACATCTTGATAACGGCATTTAGACGAGGCTATTGTGTATTTTTTTAGGTATTTATTTGACATCAATGAGAACACTATGTAAAACATTTATTACTACTTATTCTTGTATTAAGAAATACATAAATAATAGTGGGTAGTGATTTATGGTAAGTATGTTTAATTACATATAAATTTTACTTATTTTTAATAGAAAAACATGTTTAAATTATGATAAGAATTTTTTTATAAAAAATATATTTATTTACATAGAATAATGCCTAAAGTTTCCTTATATCTAGTAATTGAACTTGTATCTTCAACTGTAGGTTATTGTACTCATTTAAAATAAATTATTGTATTGGTTTAGATAAATTGTTTTAAATGAGTTATATTCATTTTCAAGATAGACGGAAGTGTTATTAGGACATTGGCTATTCAATAAATATTTCTATTTAATTAAAATATAACCACATAAATATAAGGATGTTGTTATCTCGACCGGAATGTATGATCAACAAATAGCAGCAGGACAGTTCAACCTCATGCCACGTCTATTTCAGAGGTTAATGAGGGGAGAGAGTGAGTGTGTGGTAGGAGTAAGCAAACCCTACACCCCTATAGCAAGCATCTCTTATATAAACCTTGTCATTCAAAGAGTACCTTCATGTCGAAGTGCATTGACGATAGGACGCAGTTGAAGAGTTTCCAGGTTATTATGGGGTTTCAGCTTCTTATGATTCTCTACTGCAGTAATTCTATCGCCCCATACATAAAGAGACATGCCCGTAATCGTTTCAAGGAGAAGGCGCCATCCGATCAAGGTAGACAAGGGAAAATGGAATGCCCATGAAAGGAAAATGGGAGGTCTTTCTTTTTTGTATTCAAACTGTCACTATAATCTGTGTTGCTACAACATTTAGAATGACAAGTTGGGTGGGTATGTAATCGGTTAAGACTTAGGGTTATAATTTTGTATGGAATATTTTCTCCAGCATGTCTCATGTCTGGGTTGTACCTCAATCTATCATAGTCGTGAAGAGGCCATATTTTGAATCAGCATTTAGTCACTCTCCAAACGGATGCAGTTTTGTATCCTATGTAAATTTAAGGATATACTATAAGAGTTTTAAGGATATACTATAATAGTTTTATTTTACAAATTAAAAAAAAATGTTGTTTAATGCGGTATTTTCTCCAGAATTAGACACTTTAAACAGCGAAAAAGTATTCAAATAAATATTACCCGCTTAAGTAATTATAACAAAAGCAGTTCATATCTGAAAATATTTGATTCGCTACTTTCCGAAGAGTATTCACACTTTTGGAGTTATGTAATTTCTTATATGTTATAGTGGGTATGTATATATACATATGACCCATTTTCTGATATAGAAGTTTTTATTGGACCTGCATTCTAGAAAACATCATCTCAGCGTGCTTTGATACCAAAGCGATAAGGGATTCGAAAGCATCTACCATTTTTACTAAAGAAATGTTAACTCCTTCTTCTCCAACTCTAGGGATTCGAAAGCATCTACCATTTTTACTAAAGAAATGTTAACTCCTTCTTCTCCAACTCTAGAATCTTGCTCCATGTAATTGAACCTGTTGACGATCTAGATAAAAATAATTAAACTTTGAATTAATCAGAAGGAGTTGCAGCTCACAGGTGTGTACATCACCTGGAGACTACACTCATACAAAGGAGGAGACACACGCTCACAATCACACTCACTGCATTACATGGATGAAGATTACATATTAAATACTTGACTGAAAAATAGGTGGCTGAAAACAACCTCCTAAACTCTAGGAACAACTCCTAAACTAAGAAGGTACATTACAACCACATAACCATTTCTCCATTATTTCTAACTCCCCTCCTTAATGGAGAAAGGGTTATTTTGCACACCTAACATCCCTCTAAATAACTCAAAGTTTATTCGCCCTAGAGGCTTAGTAAAAATGTCGGCTACATTATCACAAGTATTACAATAATCCACACAAATTTCCTTAGACTATATCTTTTCTCATACAAACTGAAACTGAGTATCAATGTGTTTAGTATTCTTATGGAAAACTGGATTGTATGCAAGTTTTATTGTTCTTTGGTTGTCAGTTTTGATGTTGGTTTCTTCTTTTTGTCCTTCGCTTGTATCACTAAGCAATCTCCTCAACCAAATGGCTTCGCATGTTGCTGCACACAACGCCTGGTACTCTACTTCACATGATGATAATGCTACAGTACTTTGATTTTTGCTACTCCACGAATAACCCCGGATCCAATACTAAATGCATATCCTGTGATGGATCTATGATCATCCAGGTTGCCTGCCCAATCTGAATCTGAATAACCTGCTAAAGTAACATCAGAAATGTCAGTGTATAAAAGACCATAATTACAAGTACCACTAAGGTACCTCAACACACATTTTGCTGCATTCCAGTGACTGTCAAGTGGTCTGGGCATAAACTGGTTCAGCACACTAATAGAGTATGCCAGATCAGGCCTAGTTGTCGTGAGATAGATCAGACTTCCGACTAGCTGTCTATACAAAGTAGCATCCACCTGTTTTGTGCCATCATCACTGCTTAACTTAAGATTCTACTGCAATGGTGTTGTTGTTGTTTTACACTGTTCCATTCTGAATCTTTCCAATACGGTTCTGGCATACTTTCCTTGGGTTAGAAAAGTTTGACCAGAATCTTTCTACACCTCCAAACCTAGGCAATAATGAAGATCTCCAAGGTCTTTCATTTCAAATACTTGTGACATTTGCTGCTTGATTTCTTTTATCAAATTATCTGCATTCCCTGTTATTATCATGTCATCCACATACAAAGAAATCAAAATGATTTGCCTTTGTTTATTTATCTTGGTATACAGGTTTGGATCGTTGAGGCTCCTATGAAAACCACGCTCAATAAAAAATGAATCAATTTTGTCATACCATGACCTGGGTGCTTGTTTCAAACCATAAAGTGCCTTATGCAATTTACACACTAAATGCTCCCGTCCCTTTTTCACAAAACCAGGAGGCTGTACTAAATAAATTTCTTCCTTTAATTCTCCATTCAGAAATGCAGCGTTAACATCTAACTGGTGTAGCTTCCATTTATGTTTTGTTGCTAAACAGATTAGCATTCTAATCATATTTAGTTTAACTACAGGGGCAAAGGTGTCATCGAAATATATGCCTTCTTGCTGTGAATAACCCTTTGCTAACAGTCTGGATTTGAATTTTTCTACACTCCCATCTACATTTATCTTAGGTTTATACAACCACTTACAACCTATAGGGTTTTTTCCTTCTGGCAACTCAACTAAGTCCCAAGAATGGTTTCTATATATTGATTCCATTTCTTCATGCATTGCAGCCTTCCATTCATCTGATTTACTAGCTTTTTTATAGTTTGAAGGTTCTACAATGTTTAAAATTTTGGACATTAAAGCATAGCCTTGCAATCTTGCAGGTAGTCTAGTCTTCCTACCTAATCTTCTAGGTAAAGGACTTACCTCAACTCTATTTGTTTCAGCACTTTCCGGGCCTATATTATCACTTATTACACTATCTGCTGCTACTTCTTCCTGTTTTTGCTCCTGCTCCTACTCTTCTTCTTCTTCACTATTCAGTTCTATCAACATTGGAATGTGGCTGTCATTGTTAGAGTCTTCCTTTCCATCTTCAGTCTCTTCATGAAAAACGACATCTCTGCTCGCAAACACTTTATGAGTCACAGGATTATATAACTTGTATTCCTTATACTCTGTGCCATATCCTACAAATATACATTTCAAGGCTTTGGGGTCTAGCTTTTTCCTATGTGCTTTTGGTATATGAGCAAAAGATTTAGATCCAAATATTCTTAAATGACCGACTGCTGGCTTGAGCCCAAACAATGCTTGAAAGGGGGTTTTGAAGCCAAGACTTTTGGTAGGACTCCTATTCTTTAAATAAATAGCAGTATTAATAGCTTCTCCCCAAAGACCATTAGAAATACCCTTACCTTGAAGCATACTTCTCATACACTCCACAAGGGTCCTTTTCTTGCGTTCTGCTACTCCATTCTGCTATGGAGTGTGTGGCACTGTGAATTGTTGTATAATCCCATGCTACTTGCAGAAGTTCATGAACTCACCTAACCTGTATTCTCCCCCTTGGTCCGAGCGGAGAATCTTTATCTTCTTTCCTGTTTGGTTCTCTATCATCGATTTGAATTCTTTAAAGTATTGGAAAGCTTGACTCTTTTTGCTTAAAAAATACACCCAAGAGAACCTAGTGCAGTCATCTGTAAACAATAGAAAGTAGTATGCACCTCCTAAAGACCTAGTCTGTATAGGTCCACAAATATCTTTATGCACTAGTTATAGGATGTCTTTTTCCTTTCTGTTAACATGCAAATGGAATTCATCTCTATGCATCTTCCCTAATGCACATCCATCGCATTCCAGTTTGACATTATGTAAAGCAGGAAGACCATCGACCATACCTTTTTTTTTTAGTAAGATGAGATCTTGTAGATTTAGGTGTCCAAATCTCTGGAGCTAGAGATTCTCAATTGTTGATGTTGCTGCAACCATCGCTTGTTGTGGCATGCTCCTTGCATCCAGTCTGTAAAAATTTCCCACACGTACTCCAGTTGCAATTGTCTCCAATTGACTATCCTAAATGACACATCCATTCTTGAAGAATATCACCTGCATGTCCTGGTCTGTTATCATAGAGACAGAGATCAAATTCTTTTTAATTCCTGGAACATATAAAACATTTCTGAGATGTTTGATGTTGCCACTAGGTAGCTTGATAGGAATATCCCCACATCTTTTGATCTCATACCCACTATCATCTCCTAAATAAATCTTTGATCCACATGCAGATTCTTCAAGAAATTCAAAACAATCTCTCTTACTGGTCATGTGCGAGGATGGGCCAGAATCTACATACCATATATTATCCTCATCTCATTTTGATGCTGAAAGTGCACAGTCGACTGTAAATAATCAAAGATCATGGCTGTGGTCATCCTCTTCTCCAACAAAACACCCCTGATGTTTCCTGTGTTTTCCTTTTCTTTCATCCGCCTGCCTCTTATAGCATTCTTTAATCTGGTGGCCAGGCTTCCCACAGTAAAAACATCTCTTAACATAACTATCAGTCATACCTCTGAATGCTCTCTTTTGAAAAGAGTTGGCCCCTTTCTGTTGCTGATGCTGATGTTGGTGTTGGTGCTGCTTTCCTCTGTACTGTCGCCTCTTCGCCATCAGAGCTAAGTCATTGCTCTGAGTTTTCAGATTATGTCATCGTTCCTCCTCCTGGAGCAGAATCGCTGTTAGGTCATTAAACGAGGGGGCTTTCTCTCTCGCTGACAACCCTGAGATGAATGTCTGATATTCATCAATCATTCTGTTCAATATAAGTGTAACCATATCTGAATCTGATACCTTCTCTCCAATGGCTCCCAATTTGTCTTTCAGATCCTTGACTTTGGCCATGAATCCACCAACGGATTCATTCTCATCCATCTTTAATGCAAACAATTTTCCCTTGAGTGCCAGACCACGATTTGTGTTCTGTGTCTCGTACAGATTCTTGATTGTGGTCCATATATCCGCCGCCGACTTGCAATCTCTGATATGGGGGATAATGTTATCTTTGACAGACATCTTCAGTATGACTTTCGCCTTTATTTCTCTCTTATCCCAGTCCTGTTCTTGGGTCGGTGTTCCAGTTCTCTGCTCATTTCCCAAGACGATCAACCATGCATTCGCAATCTCCAGCAAAGTTAGCATTTTGAACTTCCAGTTAGAGAAGTTCATTCCATCGAGCTTGCCTGACTCGTGGAGGTATTATTCCAAACTGTTGTTCATTTTCACCCAACTGAACACTTCAATCATCCACCACCGGGCAAGTCCGATCTACTACCACCAAACAGATCAGGAACTTCATTGTGCCACCACCGGGAAAGTCCGATCAGCTGCCATTGAACAGATCAGGGACTTCACTGTGCCACCACCGGGCAAGTCCGATCTGCTGCCACCGAACAGATCAGGGACTTCACTATGCCACCACCGGGAAAAACCGATCTACTACCCCTGAACAGATCAACAAGCAAGCTCCAACACGCCATCACCGGGCAAGGGCGATCTGCTTCCACCGAATAGATCAAGGAGCTGCAATACACCACCACTGGGAAAAACACCAATCTGCTTCCACCGAGCAGATCACAGAGCTCTGATTCGCCATCATCGGGCATGTCCAATCACGGAACCCCAATTCGCCACCACTGGGCAGATCCGATCTGCTACCTCTGAGCTGATCAAGGATCCTCAATTCGCCACCACCGGGCAAATCAAATCTGCTGCCACCGAGCAGAAATCTCCACGTGCCTCCACCGGGCAACTCCGATCTGCAAAAAAAAAAAAAAATCAGATTTCCAGAGAGAAAGAGGTTGGCTCTATGGCGCTCTGAATAGCTAAAAATCCATGCCAATTGCAGAAAACAAAAATTCACGAAGTGCACGAAAATTGGCGTGCTTAACAGCCACGGATCCGCGCCAATTTTAGTTATAATTTTCCTGGTGTGCTTTTCATCCCAAAACCAATGCCAATGGCGTGCTTTTCAGCCCAAAAGTAGTGCCAATTGCTCCTGGTGCGCTTTTCAGCCCCAAACGAGCACCAATGGCGCGCTTTTTCTTTAAAAAGTAGTGCCAATTGCTCAACCTTTTCTCCAGCTCAGAGATGATCAGTCATCTAAAACCCTTCACTCCAGGTGTTACTGTAGTTCTACCTGATCACACAGATACATTTACAAGCTCTCCTACCACTACAGATGTGCAACTAATGATACATCCCAAAAAAAAAAATTAAGGCTACCTCTACCCTAAGCTCTGATACCAAGATAAAAATAATTAAACTTTGAATTAATCAGAAGGAGTTGTAGCTCATAGGTGTGTACATCACTTGGAGACTGCACTCATACAAAGGAGGAGACACACGCTCACAATCACACTCACTGCATTACATGGATGAAGATTACATATTAAATACTCGACTGAGAAATAGGTGGCTGAAAACAACCTCCTAAACTCTAGGAACAACTCCTAAACTAAGAAGGTACGTTAGAACCACATAACCATTTCTCCATTATTTCTAACTGATCTTGGCAAATTGTGCCTCTAACCATGAATTCTATGCTCCCGAAGTCGCACCAACATTCTGTATAATCCATCGAGCCAATTATTTGTCATTTGATACCTTTGTCTCCACAATTAATGCCACATCGATTATCAGAGACCATAAAAACATGAAAATTTGAAGCCATAATGGAAATATTGTTATCGAAAGAAAAATTCATTACATTCAAGGTTCTCACACATGCAATCTGCATTTCGAAAGTTGAAATAAAGGCCTCACACATTCTCACTAATTTTTAACCATTGAGCCACCTTGCTATCTATCCTTTAACCTACCAGGCTTGACGAACATCACCCAGATGGCCGCATGAACTCGTCACTTCATGTCAATTAATAGCTGCCACATTGTTGAAGGGAACTTTATGACGATCAATAATGTTTCAAAATAATACCTGATTGAAAGAAGTGATAAGACCTCACACCCTGTCTCAAATTTAATTCCAAAGAATGCTTGAAACAATGATATTCTAGTTATAGTTATATTCCTCGTGAGATTGCTTTTTTAAGTGTGTTACCTTCATAACACCTTGTTCTAAGAAACTCCTTTCTTGGTCAGAGATTCTGCCACTCTACTGAAATTTCTCTGGACATGGAACAGCGCAATCAAGTTAAATTTGTCCATTAATAACTTTTGATGTAGAATAGGGTCTCAGATTTGGATAATATTATTGATATGACATGAGGGTGAAAGCATGAAGATGGGTTATACTTTTGCACCAAATGTGGCTATGAAATTTCAAGTTTTTCCTCTTTTATCAAATCGAATCCCTCAAAAATCATATAAGCACTATGAATTTTGGTTCAGATAAAAAGAAAAATTGTGGAGAATTTTGTTGTCATCTTAATGATATTTTTTGAAAAAATATTAAGTTCGTTATAATGTGAATTTTCCATTAAATGGAATGCTTGTCCTTGCAAATTTTCACGCATATTAAGAGGTATGTGTCTGTTCTTGGAGCATAACGTACTCTAAAATGTGTAATTTTTAAAATATATATTTGTGAGGATGATCCACATGGGGAGAACTAAGTTTTTCATATTATTTCTTTTATGTGAAAATATATTTTTATTATTTTTGGAAGTTGGTGAAGTAATATTTCAATTTCATTTTGGAGACCTGTGTGTTCACATAAGACTTCTTTCAACTATTTAAGTAGAATGAAAAACCAAAAGCACCGTTTTGAAAAGGACTTCTGTAGCATTTTTTGAAAATTTTTAGTTATGTATATTTTACAATATTGAATTTTTATTCACCCTTTTCAAAACCATTCATGCTTAAAATAAATTAGATTAAAAAAATCATATAAATTTGACAACCTCAAATAAATATGTCATTGGATAGAGGATTCTATCATGAATCCAGCGTGATCAACTCCGCCACCCAAGGACAAATTTAGCCCTCAGTCCACTAGGATACAAAATGGACAAATTTATCCCTAAGTCCCCTAGGGTACAAATTTTGCGAAAGAAGTGCTGAAATTGCTTATTTTAGGACCTAAGAGACTTGATTGAGGGCTTAAAGCAGTTGATCTAGAGGCTAAATTTGAAATTTAAATAGTATAGCTCAATTGAGGGTTTCATAAATTTAAATAGTATATCTCAATTGAGGGTTTCATAAACCCTCCATTGAGCCATCTAAGTGGTTAATATGAGCTCAATCTAGCCTCTATATATTTTATTTTAGATAATCTAAAATTGAATGTTTACCTCATTTTCCAATTCTAAATCTTATTACCATTTTTATTATAATGTCATCTAAAAACATTATTAGATTTAATATTAATATTAAAATAATATTATTTTTATTATATTAAATTAAATGATAAAAATGATACTAATATAAAACATTAATATTTAATATATTTTATTTAATTTATTAATTTTGAATTAATATTAATGTTATTAACTTTAATATAATATAAATTTTTCTGTATAATATAATTATATACCTAGGGCACAACCATATTATTAAATATGGTTATATTAAAGTCATAACAAATACGGTTAAAAGAGTCATTAACATAAAAAAAAAAGTCATATAAGCTGACCCAATATATATGTTACTAATTTTATTTAAGCTAAATTTTTTATAAACCTAACATAATACAATTTATAATATTTTTTCAAATCCTGAAGTAACCATAACCTAAAGCTACCTTTAAAGAAAGAAAACCTAAAGAGTTTCAATTGGAAGACATGAAGTGCTCTATGTGTCTTTGATGGAGGTAGCTTGAACGCTAATATTTTAGAAAATTTTATATAATAATTTCATGGAAAAATTATCATTTTTCCTCAACACACATTTGAAATATTGCATTTTAAATATAATTATATAAAAATAAAAAATTAATGTGTTACGACATGAAATATATATAGTATATATTATATAATTACTATATATATAATTGTCAAAGTATTTCAAAATCATAGAAATATAGAGTGAGAGAGAGTGGGAGAGAAGGGTAAGAGAGAGAGTGGGGGACACAAATATGGAGAGAGGGAGAGGAGGAGAGATTCTCCAAGAAAGAGAGGGAACCTGAGAAATGGAGTTGGAGCAAAAGAAAGAAAAGGAAGAAGTTCAAGACATATAGAGAGAGAAAGGTGGAGAGAGAGGGAGAGAAGGGAGAGATGGAGAGAGGAGAGTAGGAGGAAAGAGAGATATAA
>APFE030388585.1:0-34220 GCA_000404065.3 Pinus taeda | reverse complement strand
AATACTAGTGATTACCCCATTACTATGGTAGTTGTACCCCTTATTTATATTGTTGTGCCCCTATTGCCCCCATATTGTTATTACTGTGCCCCATAGAATCCCTCTATTGTTATTTTTGTGGCTTTATATTATTATTGTTAGGTCGGCTTGGTTATCTTGTGACTCCTTAGACTCCTATATATAGAAAGGAGGTTTTGTCATTTGGATCATCCAAGAATTGTTCATTTATGTAATGTAAAGGAGGTTGCCCCTTCGAAGAGGATGAATTCTAAGGCGTTGATCTATCTTTTCTATCTTTTCTTGAGCTGGTTTCATAACCGAAGGGTTTTATGTGTCAAACCCATAACCATGAGGAACGAAGATCTGAGGATAGAGATACCCTGTAATGTTTGTTACCAACTATGCTACTGATAGTGTGCGGCCTAGCAAATGGAATTTGATTAAGTGTGGGCTTGTTTTAACATCCCCTGCATTCCATGGAATTCCTTGGCACTCCCTAACACACACTACAATTCCATGATATGCCCTGGAAATCTAGCATGCCTTAGCACTACTAGGCACTCACTCACTCCTTAGTGCACCTAAAAATCACTAACACTTCCTATCACACACTATTATTTTTTCATTTCCATGCATTTTGAACTAGTTCTCCCTTATGTTTCCATGGAATTCTCTAACACTCCCTGGCGTGCATTGACACACCCTGACACTTGGCACATCTTGGCATGTTGGTATGACACTCTAGCATTCCTTAGCACTACTAGGCACACCTTGTCACTCCCTCGTTAGCACACCTAGAACCCGCTGACACTCCCTATCACACACTCTTATTCATTCATTTCCATGCATTTGAAACCAATGCTCCCTTGTGTTTCCATGTCACTCCCAAACACTCCTTGACATGCATTGGCACACCCTAGAACCTGGCACATCTTGGCATATTTCTCTGGCCTCTAACATACCTTAGAACTGCCTAGCATACCTTGTAACTCCCTCCTTAGCACACCCAGAACTCACTGACACTTTATGTCACAAACTCTTATTCATTTATTTCCATGCATTAATTTTACCTACTTCTCCCTTGTGTTTCCCTTTCACTCCCTAATGCTTATTACCACACGTTGTCACACCCTGACACCTGGCACATATTAGCCGCATGTTACCTTGGAACTCTAGCATGCCTTAACACTTGGCATGTATTGGCATTCCTAACATGCCTTGAAACTATTTATCATGTGTTATCACTTCTTGGAATTCCCTAGCACACCTTGGCACTCCCTAGTTGTCATGCCCTTATAGATAGCCTTAATTGTTTTGTGATTTGGGAACCCAACCAATTCATTGAAAGGATAGTGTTGTGCCTAGCCCAAAGTCTCCCTTTGTCCGAAACTACCTTTTTCCATCCCCTTATCACAATCATAGGCTTGCCTTGTGCAATTCCTATTCTAAAATTCTACTAACACACTTCGTCCTTGGGACACATGGAATTCACTGTCACTCCCTGGCACACACTCTTATTCATTTGTTTCCATGAATTTTGACCTAGTTCTCCTTGTGGCGCTCTAACACTCTCCAACACTCCTTGACATGAATTGACACTGTCTATCATTTTTTAGCACACCTTTTCATTCCTTTGCATATTCTATCACTCCTTAGTTATCATGCCCGGACAACTACCCTTACCTTTTTTTGAAACTTGGGAATCCAACCAAATCCTACCTCGACTACAACAACTTGACCAAGTTACAGTTATTACAGCTAGACTATTCCTTGTTCACCTAACAACTTCCTATAACTCATCTTAGGCTACTCACGTTGAATCTCAAATCATACAACTTAACAAGTTTTGAAGACAAGGCTCACATCTAATCATGGTTGTAAAACAACTAAGCAACATAGTTTACATCTTGATATGCCTAACCCCTGGCAAGTATAACAATCCCTTGGAACTATGTTACAAGTGCTAGAATCCCATGCATTTGCTGGCATGCTTTGGTACTCCCTAGCACTCCTTGATACCTAGCGCACCTAGAACTCACTGACACTCCCCGTCACACTCTTATTCATTCATTTCCATGCATTTGAAACCAGTGCTCCCTTGTGTTTCCTTAGCACTTGGCCCTAACACACCCTATAATTCATTGGTGCCACACCTTGGCGCTTGACACATCTTGGCATGTCTTGGGATGCCTAACATGCCTTGGAACTACCTAGAATGTGTTAGTACTTCCTGGAATTCCTGGAACACCTTGGAACTCCCTAGTTGTCATGCCTTCACGCATAGCCTTTTTTTGCGAATTGGGAACCCAACCAAGTCATTGGAAAAAAAAATTGTACCCAACCCAAAGTCTCCCTTTCTTTGAAACTACTTTTTCCACACCTTATCACAACCATAGGCTTTCCTCCTACAAGTCTTATTTTGAACATCTCCTAAAACTCTTCATCCTTAGGACACCTTGAATTCGCTGACAGTCCTTGGCACACACTCTTATTCATTCGTTTCCAATAATTTTGACCTAGTTCTTCCTTGTGTTCCCTTCGCACTCCCTAACACTCCTCAACCTACATTGACATTGTCTGGCATGTGTCAGCACACCTTTTCGTTCCTTGGCATGCCCTCACACTCAGTTATCATGCCCTCACAACTAGCTTAATTTTTTTAAGACGTGGGAACCCAACCAAGTACTTCCTCAACTACAACCACTTCACCAAGTTATAGTTACTACAACTATACTATGCCTTGTTCACCTAAAAAATTCATATAAATCATCTTAGTCTACTCATGTCCAATCTCAACCAATCCCACTGAATACGTTACTAAGTATCATGGCCATAAAATAACTAAGCAACATAGTTTACGTCTTGACATGCCATAGCACCTGGCATGTCTAACAATCCCTTGGGACTATGTTAGCATCCCTTGCATTCCTTGGCATGATTTGGCACTCCCTAGAACACCCTAAGCACAACCTGACATGCTCTGACACTCTAGCATTCCTTAGCACTGCCTAGTATATAACCTTATCACTCCCTCCTTAACACACTTTGAACTCACTAACACTCCATATCACACACTCTTATCAATTCACTTCCATGCATCTTGAACTAGTTATCCCTTGTGTTTCCATGGCACTCCCTAACACTCCCTGACACACATTGACACACCCTGGCATGTGACACATCTTGGCATGTCATCCTAACACTCTAGCATTCCTTGAAACTACCAAGCATACCTTGTCACTCCCTCATTAGCACAAGTAGAACCTACTGACACTCCCCATCACACACTCTTATTCATTCATTTCCATGCATTTGAAACCAATGCTCCCTTTTATTTCCATGACACTCCTAAACGCTCCCTGACATGCACTGCCACACCCTCGTACCTAGCACATCTTGGCATGTCGCCATGGCCTCTTGCATACCTTAGCACTATCTAGTATACCTTGTCACTCCCTCCTTATCACACCCAGAACTCACTGACACTTCTTGTCACAAACTCTTATTCATTCATTTCCATGCATTAATTTGACCTAGTGCCCTCTTGTGTTTCCTTGGCACTTTCTGGCACATGTTGGCACACCCTTGCACCTGACACATCTTGGTCACATGTCAACCCGACACCCTAGCATGACTTAGCATTGCCTACCATATCATGTCACTCCATCCTTAGCACACCTATAACTTGCTGACACTCCCAGTCAAACTACCTGTAAACGTCTCCAAATTGCTTGCAAAGTTCTCTACAAATAGGTCTCGCTCTAAAAAAGTTTCAACAAAAGTGATGTAGTTTGATTGGCTGGGTTGTTGTAATGTAATATTGTTGGTCTCGGGTTCAATTTTCATATTGTGGTGGAGGTTACATTGGTTTTTATTATATATATATTTTTTTAACCATTGGGCTAAAGTACCTCCTAAACCCGCGCACTTGGTCGTGTGGCCACATGTGACCGAGTGGCATGGATCATAGGCCATGCGCTCTCCCTAGCCCCGCTTTCAGTCCTATGGTTGACATATGGCTTAGGTCTTAGGCATAGGGAGGCTCCTGTGCCTCACCTTATGGAAAACACTTAGGCACAAGTCAGTAAAAATTTGGAAGCTTTTCATGGTTTTCTTAATGCTTTTTCTATACTACATGGAATTATTTTTATGTGATATAGGCTATATTTCACATAAAAAAATCACACGATATGAAAAATTCCATATAATTTTGAAGGGACATGTGGTAGACCTTCATTTCAATATCATGAGTGTAGAGCTATAACTAGGGTCTCTCAAACCTCTAATTATTCCACATTAATAAGTCAATCCGGGAACGTTTTGTTATTGCAAAGAGTAGCTCAATCCGAGGCTATTTGTCTGAGTAATGCTTAGTAGTATAGTGTTCAAAAGATACAAAAGAAAACATATGCTAAGCTGTAACTAAACTAATCCAAAAGATAGAATCACACAAGACAGTTGATCAGTCAAGGGTACGGAAGCAATAACCCATCCCTCTAGAAACAGATAAAGAAATGAAATTAGAGCATGGACTTATAGGTCTGGGAGCTAGGCAACGTCTTGCTGAGGCTCACTACAGCCTTAGACCTTCTCTCACACCAAAACAACAAAGGTAGGTAAATAAAATGGCAGAAGGTACAATAGAACAACAAAATGGAAATGGGACAGCAATAAATGGAACAACAGTAAATGGAACAACAGTAAAATGGAAAAGCAATAATAAAATGGAACAAAAATCCTTCATGAATTATGGAACAGTAAGCATCAACCGTATGTACATGTTCTATACTAATATAGCAATCTGAGAATGATGAATGATATAACTATATTGCTAAACAGAGTAACGTTACTTTCAAGTCCCACAAATATTATTTCACATGGATCCAATGACAGCAACATTCATACCGACACTCTGTTACAGAAATAGTTGATTAAAGATGCAATTCAACCTTGAATAGATCCAATTGTACAGTGCAGAGTCATTTCATGGAGAAATCATTCATATACTGATCATAACAGAGCATAGCATATCATATGAAAGATGTGTTAGATTGCTAAGTAATAAAGATAAACAAACCACACACAAATCACCGTATAATGATACAAAAGCAAGTGTCCTTCGGAGCCGGGCCCTTAGCTACCAATTGTACACCGCCTTAGGTTACTCCAGACGGAGAGATGAAATAAACACCAAGTCTTTTATATTAATCGCATCAACAAAAGTATAACAAAACCAGGTCTCAGTGAGACTCGATGATCAAAGTTTGTTCTGAAACTTAAAATTATAAAAACAGTAGTCTCCTACTCAATGACGTTGTTCCTATATATAAAAGTAATGACGGAGGTATCTAGATAATCAAAGATAAGTAAAACAGCGATCCCTTAGGATCGGAGATCCTGAGGGATTCGCCAATCGGTTAATCCTTCTCCTTTTTTTCTCGCGTTCGCCGACTCGGTATCCCGCATTCTTTCCCTAGACTATTTAGCTATGATTTGCTCGATCTTGTTTGCATCCGGTTCCCCTCTAGAGGGACAACAGTTATTCTTCCTCTGCTTCTCGCTTTTGGATGGCAACTCCTTGCTTCCACGTCTTCCTACATAAAAACCGACAATTATTAATAATTGAGCTTCCTTTGTCAATTCTTGCACATTTTATTAAAATCCTTTATCTTCTTTGAATTCACAATGCAGAAAAGGTTACAATTATTATTGAAAAACCACTAAATTGCTTGTCAAAAGCATACCTTCCAAGTGCTCCACACACCCCCCTGCTTACCCTGTTTCATGGCGTCATGAAAACATTATAGTTGACATGCAAGGCGGTGAGAGAATAGGCCGGAGAGGGGATCTTGTGAGGAGGCCGACAACCATGATGAGCAACTAGATTATCAAAGAACTGATCTATTTGATCTGCAGGCATCTCATACAATGCCTGATATCTGGGTGCAGGGTGCCAAATAATTGGACTGTGAAATCGATACCCCAACCAGGATGGCCCTGCTTGTAGAATCCGTTCCCCATAAAGGTTCAATCAGCTGGCAGCCAGCTCAAAATTCTCGTATTTGAATGGTTCCCTGAGCTGGATGTTTGGGCTAGAGGTTCGGTATCGAAATTTTGCAGCATCGATGGCAAGGTCTTTAATAGTCAGGAAATATTCCAGACTATGTCTGATCAAGTCTTCGTGCATGCGTCCTAATATTTCGATGACACCCGGGATCCTCATAAGGCTCCTATGCTCTCTCCATAGCGTCACTGGGTCTCTAGGTTCAGCTCGTACACATAAGTCTAGGCTATTGTCTTGTCTCTGAAAGGTGTTATAAGCTCTGAGCCATTTCAGCTGATTAGCCCCAAATGAGATAAAGGCTTGGAATTGTATATCGCCAACAAAAGGGCCAGGATTTAAATCAGTTTCCTGGTCTAGCACAAGGTTTTGCAAGTAAAACTTGCACAATAACCTTTGAACCTTAACTCCATAGTGCTTGCAACAGTCTATAAAATCATTAACAGTGTTGATGTGGATAGGTGCTCCTGCCCTAACGACTTTTATTTTCAATTGCAAATATCGTTCAAGCAAAAATAAAGCATAATTTTTAGCAGGGGCCCTACAAGTCAAAACGTCATTATACAAGGAACACAGAGTGTCCATCTGCTTAACAACACTATCTAATCGACGAGTTACCTTAGCAACCTTCTCTTGTTCCTTTTGCCATCCTTCAAAGGCCTGGCTCTCGGACTGACTAATGTCCCAAAGTTGTTGTTGTAGCTCTTTGTATTTCTCCCTGGGGACTGTTTGTTCTCGCAGCTGCTCAGCTTCTTGCTGAGCTTCCTTCATCATTTTGTGCAAGGTCCTTGTTTTTGGATCCTTTTTCCATAAAGTCGTAGAGGCTGGGAGTTTAACCTGGACCTTTCTATTGCGCTGCTTAGAGTTTAGGACCCGAATTACCCCTGAGGGTGGTGCTTTTGTTTGGGCCTCTTTGCTTTGCGTTTCTTTCTTGACACGAATAAAGGGTTGCTGCGGTCTTCCTGCCATCAGAGCCTCTTGCTGTTCCATTGGAATGTCCATCCGTTCTTCAGGGTCAGATGGAACAATAGTCTGTCCCTCCACGATATTTGGAACAACAGTTTGTTCTTCCATGTCACTTGGAATAGCAACCTGTTCCTCGTTATCATTTGGAACAACAGACTGTTCCTCGGCAGTAGGTCTCCTAATGGGGTTTTGACCAACAAAACGGGTATAGGTCTGTCGCCTTCTTGTCCTCTGGGTTCTTACTGCAGTGGCCCTCCTCCTTTTCCTTGCAGTCCTTTGTATCCTCAAGTTGGCTTTCAAAATTCGAATTTGTTGTCGGAGCCTGGCTATAGTGCCCAACAACCTCTGCTATTTCTTCCTTGATTTCTTAATTTCCTTTGCCTCGACAGAGGGTTTGGCCCTTAAGTCCGCTCCTTCTTCATCTCGGATATCTTCCGGCATCTTGGGGACAGATTGTCCCTGATTGTTGTCTTCCATTTCATTATCATAACCAGGCAGGTTTTCTTCCCCTGCCTTTTCTGCATGCATTTCCTCGGGTAATTCTTCCTCTGCGGGTCCGTCAGGGATGCCTACTATGCTGGAGGGCTGGCCATATTCCCGCATATTGGCCAGAACTGCTGCCAATTCCTCCTTACCCACAGGGTCCTACAACGGGCTACCCCCTAGTTGTACTATTTCTTCTTCTTGATTGCCTTGTTCGGTGGCTGTTTCTTCCTCAGAGGGCTCATCTCCTTCTTCAATTCCTCCTTCCGGCTGGTCAGCCCCGGCCCCTGATTGCTCAGCATTTCCTTCGGAAGGTCCTCCTTCTGGTTCTAGAGGCTCGTTCGCAATTTCAATTGGCTGGGTAGTGGTTCCCTGAATCCTTTCCAGCCTTCCTCGTATCCGGGCCAGCCGAGCTGATTTCCTTGGTCTCTCAGGCTGTTCGGGTGTGCCAGCAAATTCTCTGGGTTCCTCTGGTGGTTCTGGCGTACTGGAGGATTGTTTTCGTTTTGGAGCAGCATGTCTTTCTGCTGTTGGTTCTTTACGTTTCTCTGATCGTTCCGGCATACTGGAGGAATGTTTAGGTTTTGGGGGTGGTGCAGCCGATCCCCCCTCGACTATTGCGATCAGTGCCTCCCAAGTGCTTTGTTGTTAAGTGAGACTGTGGCTCACTATCAATCGAATTATTCGATGGTGGCTAACGACTGCATCTATGTGCTGGGCCTTCTTCAGGCTTCAGGCCGCGTCATGTAATAACGAATTTAAAGTGCAGGGAGATTTACATAACATTTTCCTTTTAAAACAGCTAAAAGTTTCAGGTGACGAGGTCTTACCACGTCTTTTCTCCCTTCGCAGGTGATATAACTCTGCACTGTCTTTGCTAGCTCGGTCCAGGGTTCCCCTAGTGTTGCTGGCAGAACTCCTTTCCTTTTGAATGTCAAACTTTGGCCTTCGTCCTGGAAAATTTCCATAGCCTTTTGTAATCTTTCCTTTTTCAGCGTCCATACGGGTTCGGCAGCTAGTAGTCCCGAGACTTCTGCGATGATATCCTCCGTGACCGCTATCTGCTTTCCTCCTACTATGGAGTAATTTTCCTGTAAATTTTGCAGGAATTCCAACGCCACTGCTTCATTTGATTCTTGCAGGTAGCTGAAATAATTCAACCACCCTGTGTTTTCCAGGATTTTGCGGGCAGCAGTGGAGACTGTCAACTCGTGAGGTTCACTTCAGACCGTCTTTCCCCCCATGATTCTACTCAGAATTCTTAATGGAACAACAACTGCTTGTGGTGCTTGCGACGCAGAGAGGATGATCGTCACTAAGTTTTGGAAAAGATCACAGAGCATGTAACGAAAAAAGGATCGTGGACGGCAATTTCCGTAAAATGGAATCATCATACCATTAACCCATGCCATTCCTTCATACATTATCTCGTCCGAATGGTGTGCAACCACGTAATCCATGGAGTAATGAGGTTACCTCCCCCCCCCGATCTGATAGGCTATCCCCAGCCGTCAAAGAGAGGAGCAGCAGCTAGTCGGAAGTCAAGTCATTAAGAAACAGCATATGAAATTATGGCATGTTTTAGAAAAACAACGAAATGCCGAAATCGAGGCAAAAAGGTAGATCGCATTTTATATAAGAGCCTGCATGATATAATGAGAGGCCGGAGGATGGGACGTCTGTCAAGCGTACAAAATCTCCAGTGGTCATTGTCAGTTCCGTTGCCATGATTGGTGGTAATGAATATTCATGCGATATACACATCAGGGTGTGACATATGATCTATCCAAAGGATATAAAAGACAAAAAATATTGATATCATACCTGTTGGTGTAACCATTATGATTTCGATGCCATTAACAGAGCTCTGCTGCCAACAGGTGTTCATAACCTTGGCAGAGTTGTTTATTTCACCCTTCGGAACCATGATCCTTTGTGTGTATTCTGAAGAGTGCTTTGTCAAAATGCAGGCCATTATGCTGGCTTGGTAACCAGATAGCCATAATTCCATTCACAAGGTAGGCACGAAACGTGGACAGGTCGGCTCGTGATGAGACCCCCTGTTCCAAGGTTTGTTTGTTAATATACCTTCAGACCATATCCCTGGTGTGGTGGCCGTAATGGGAATGCCACTTCGCTTCCATCCTTATGATCATGGTAGGATGGCTCTCGCGGAGACCCCCTATCCTGCATTTGACAATTTCATATTTTCTTTTTGTTTTTGCAAAGCACCTCTCTTTCTTGTTTATTTCCACATAAGGGTGGTTCCGCACTCCTTAAGAGCGGGGAATGGTGGAAGAAGTCTTATCATCCCAACAGACATATATAAATCCTTTATTCTTACTCCTAAGTAATAATCAAGAAATATTTTTAGGGAAATCGACATGATAAAGATCACCAACCAGGGTGTCGGTAATAAGACAATGACGGCGAAGATGAAAAGTTAATGTCCCTCCTCTTGTCCTCTTATACATACTAGGCTTTAGAGTGATGGTGATTTATAATGTGCTGAATTCGGTATATCATGGTTTATGTTCATCGCATAAGTTCATTGATGTATCCAAAGGACTGAGGAGAACATGGGCGCAAAGCATCCTCAATAAGAGCAAAAACATGCCGATGGCATTCCTCAGAAAAGAATCCATACAGATAAATTCGTAGGATGCCGTTTCTTTGAGAGGAACAATGGAAAATCGCAAATGTTGTTCCTTCTAAGAAATGAACAACAGAGACACTCAAATGCTGCTGCTTTTGAAAAGGAACAACAGACACACTCAAGTGCTATTCCTTTTGATAACGAACAGCAAAACACACAAGTGCTGTTCCTTTTGAAAAGGAACAACAAAAACACGCAAGTGTTGTTCCTTTTGAAAAGGAACAACAACAACACACAAATCTTGTTCCTTTTGAAAAGGAACAGCAAAAATACACACGTGCTCTTCCTTTTCAAAAGGAACAGAAAAAACACGCAAGTGCCAAAAGATAGAATCACACAAGATAGTTGATCAGTCAAGGGTACGGAAGCAATAACCCATCGCTCTAGAAACTGATAAAGAAAGGAAATTAGAGCATGGACTTATAGGTCTGGGAGCTAGGCAGCGTCTTGCTGAGGCTCACTACAGCCTTAGACCTTCTCTCACACCAAAACAACAAAGGCAGGTAAATAAAACGGGAGAAGGTAAAATGGAACAGCAAAATGGAAATGGGACAACAGTAAATGGAACAGCAGTAAAATGGAACAACAATAATAAAATGGAACAGCAATCCTTGATGAATTATGGAACAACAAGCATCAACCGTATGTACATGTTCTATACTAATATAGCAATCTGAGAATGATGAATGATATAACTATATTGCTAAACAGAGTAATGTTACTTTCAAGTCCCACAAATATTATTTCACATGGATCCAATGACAGCAACATTCATACCGACACTCTGTTACAGAAATAGATGATTAAAGATGCAATTCAACCTTGAATAGATCCAATTGTACAGTGCAGAGTCATTTCATGGAGAAATCATTCATATATTGATCATAAAGGAGCATAGCATATCATATGAAAGATGTGTCAGATTGCTAAGTAATAAAGATAAACAAACCACACACAAATCACCGTATAATGATACAAAAGCAAGTGTCCTTCGGAGCCAGGCCCTTAGCTGCTAATGGTACACCGCCTTAGGTTACTCTAGACGCAGAGATGAAATAAACACCAATTCTTTTATATTAATCGCATCATCAGAAGTATAACAAAACCAGGTCTCAGCGAGACTCAATGATCAAAGTTTGTTCTGAAACTTAAAATTATTAAAACAGTAGTCTCCTGCTCAATGACGTTGTTCCTTTATATAAAAGTAATGACAAAGGTATCTAGATAATCAAAGATAAGTAAAACAGCGATTCGCGAATCGGTTAATCCTTCTCTTTTCTTTCTCGCGTTCGCCAACTCGGTATCCCGCATTCTTTCCCTAGACTATTCAGCTCTGATTTGCTCGATCTTGTTCGCATCCGGTTCCCCTCTGGAGGGACAACAATTATTCTTCCTCTGCTTCTCGCTTTTGGACGGCAACTCCTTGCTTCCACGTCTTCTTGCATAAAAACGACAATTATTAATAATTGAGCTTCCTTTGTCAATTCTTGCACATTTTATTAAAATCCTTTATCTTCTTTGAATTCACAATGCAGAAAAGGTTACAATTATTAATGAAAAACCACTAAATTGCTTGTCGAAAGCATACCTCCCAAGTGCTCCACACACCCCCCTGCTTACCCTGTTTCATGGCCTCATGAAAACATTATAGTTGCATGCAAGGCTGTGAGAGAATAGGCTAGAGAGGGGATCTCATGAGGAGGCCGACAACCATGATGAGCAACTAGATTATCAAAGAACTGATCTATTTGATCTGCGGGCATCTCATACAAGGCCTGATATCCGGGTGCAGGGTGCCAAATAATTGGACTGTGAAATCGATACCCCAACCAGGATGGCCCTGCTTGCAGAATCCGTTCCCCATAAAGGTTCAATTGGGTGGCAGCCAGCTCAAAATTCTCGTATTTGAATGGTTCCCTGAGCTGGATGTTTGGGCTAGAGGTCCAGTATCGAAATTTTGCAGTATCGATGGCAAGGTCTTTAATAGTCAGGAAATATTCTAGACTATGTCCGATCAAGTCTTCGTGCATGGGTCCTAATATTTCGATGACACCCGGGATCCTCATAAGGCTCCTATGCTCTCTCCATAGCGTCACTGGGTCTCTAGGTTCAGCTCGTACCCATAAGTCTAGGCTATTCTCTTGTCTCTGAAAGGTGTTATAAGCTCTGAGCCATTTCAGCTGATTAACCCGAAATGAGATAAAGGCTTGGAATTGTATATCGCCAACAAAAGGGCCAGGATTTAAATCAGTTTCCTAGTCTAGCACAAGGTTGTGCAAGTAAAACTCGCACAATAACCTTTGAACCTTAACTCCATAGTGCTTGCAACAGTCTATAAAATCATTAACAGTGTTGATGTGGATAGGTGCTCCTGCCCTAACGGCTTTTATTTTCAATCGCAAATATCGTTCAAGCAAAAATAAAGCATAATTTTTAGCAGGGGCCCTACAAGTCAAAACGTCATTATATAAGGAACACACAGTGTCCATCTACTTAACAACACTATCTAATCGACGAGTTACCTTAGCAACCTTTTCCTGCTCCTTTTGCCATCCTTCAAAGGCCTGGCTCTCAGACTGACTAATGTCCTGAAGTTGCTGTTGTAGCTCTTCATGTTTCTCCCTGGGGACTGTTTGTTCTCGCAGCTGCTCAGCTTCTTGCTGAGCTTCCTTCATCATTTTGTGCAAGGTCCTTGTTTTTGGATGCTTTTTCCACAAAGCCGTAGAGGCTGGAAGTTTAACCTGGACCTTTCTATTACGCTGCTTAGAGTTTAGGACCCGAATTACCCCTGAGGGTGGTGCTTCTGTTTGGGCCTCTTTGCTTTTTGTTTCCTTCTTAATGCGAATAAAGGGTTGTTGTGGTCCTCCTGCCATCAGAGCCTCTTGCTGTTCCATTGGAATGTCCATCCGTTCTTCAGGGTCAGATGGAACAACAGTCTGTTCCTCCACAATATTTGGAACAACAGTTTGTTCCTCGGCAGTAGGTCTCTTGATGGGGTTTCGACCAACAAAACAGGTATAGGTCTGCCGTCTTCTTGTCCTCGGGGTTCTTGCTGCAGTTTTCCTTGTGGTCCTCTGTATTCTCAAGTTGGCTTTCAAAATTCGAATTTGTTGTCGGAGCTTGGCTATAGTGCCCAGCAACCTCTACTGTTTCTTCCTTAATATCTTAATTTCCTTTGCCTCGACAGAGGGTTTGGCCCTTAAGTCCGCTCCTTCTTCATCTGGGATATATTCCGGCGTCTTGGGGACAGATTGTCCCCGATTTTTGTCTTCCATTTCATTATTATAACCAGGTAGGTTTTCTTCCCCTGCCTTTTCTTCATGCACTTCCTCGGGTAATTCTTCCTCTGCGAGTCCGTCAGGGATGCCTGCTGTGCTGGAGGGCTGGCCATATACCCCCATATTGGCCAGAACTGTTGCCAATTCCACCTCACCCACAGGGTCCTGCAATGGGCTATCCCTTGGCTGTACTATTTCTTCTTCTTGATTGCCCTGTTCGATGGCTGTTTCTTCCTCAGAGTGCTCATCTCCTTCTTCAATTCCTCCTTCCGGCTGGTCAGCCTCGGCCCTTGATTGTTCAGCATTTCCTTCGGAAGGTCCTCCTTCTAGTTCTAGAGGTTCGTCCGCAATTTCAATTGGCTGGGCCGTGGTTCCCTAAATCTTTTCCATCCTTCCTCGTATTCGGGCCAGCCGGGCTGATTTCCTTGGTCTCTCGGGTTGGTCGGGTGTGCCGGCAAGTTCTCTGGGTTCCTCTGGTCATTCTGGCGTACCGGAGGATTGTTTCCATTTTGAAGCAGCATGACTTTCTGCTGCTGACTCCTTGCATCTCTCTGATCGTTCGGGCGTGCTGGAGGACTCTTCAGGTTTTGGGGGTGGTGCAGCCGGTCCCCCCTCGACTATTGCGATCAGTTCCTCCCAAGTGCTTTGTTGTTGAGTGAGACTGTGGCTCACTATCAATCGAATTATTCAATGGTGGCTAACGACTGCATCTATGTGCTGGGCCTTCTTCCGGCTTCAGGCCGCGTCATGTAATAACGAATTTAAAAGTGCAGGGAGATTTACAGAACATTTTCCTTTTAAAACAGCTAAAAGTTTCAGGTGACGAGGTCTTACCACGTCTTTTCTCCCTTCGCAGGTGATATAACTCTGCACTGTCTTTGCTAGCTCGGTCCAGGGTTCCCCTAGTGTTGCTGGCAGAACTCCTTTCCCTTTGACTGTCACACTTTGGCCTTCGTCCTGGAAAATTTCCATAGCCTTTTGTAATCTTTCCTTTTTCAGCGTCCATACAGGTCTAGCAGCTGGTAATCCTGAGACTTCTGCGATGATATCCTTCGTAACCGCTATCCGCTTTCCTCCTACTATAGAGTAATTTTCCTGCAAATTTTGCAGGAATTCCAATGCCACTGCTTCATTTGATTCTTGCAGGCAGCTGAAATAATTCAACCACCCTGCGTTTTCTAGGATTTTGCGGGTAGCAGCGGAGACTGTCAGCTCGTGAGGTTCACTTCGGACCGTCTTTCCCCCCATGATTCTACTCAGAATTCTTAATGGAACAGCAACTGCTTGTGGTGCTTGCGACGCAGAGAGGATGATCGTCACTAAATTTTGGAAAAGATCACAGAGCATGCAACGAAAAAAGGATCGTGGACGGAAATTTCCGTAAAATGGAATCATCATACCGTTAACCCATGCCATTTCTTCGTACATTATCTCGTCCGAATGGTGTGCAGCCACGTAATCCATGGAGTAATGAGGTTACCTCCCCCCCACGATCTGATAGGCTGTCCCCAGCCGTCAAAGAGAGGAGCAGCAGCCAGTCGGAAGTCAAGTCATAAAGAACAGCATATGAAATTATGCCATGTTTTAGAAAAACAACGAAATGCCGAAATCGAGGCAAAAAGGTAGATCGTGTTTTACATAAGAGCCTGCGTGATATAATGAGGAGTTGGGGGATGGGATGTCTGTCAAGCATACTAAATCTCCAGTGGTCATTATCAGTTCCGTTGCCATGATTGGTGGTAATGAATATTCATGCGATATATACATCGGGGTGTGACATACGATCTATTCAAAGGATATAAGAGACAAAAAATTTAATATCATACCTGTTGGTGTAACCATTACGACTTCTATGCCATTAACAGAGCTCTGCTGCCAACAGGTGTTCATAACCTTGGCAGAGTTGTTTATTTCACCCTCCGGAACCATGATCCTTTGTGTATATTCTGAAGAGTTCTTTGTCAAAATGCAGGCCATTATGCTGGCTTGGTAACCAGATAGCCATAATTCCATTCACAAGGTGGGCGCGAAACGTGGACAGGCCGGCTCCTGATGAGACCCCATGTTCCAAGGTTTGCTTGTTAATATACCTTTAGACCATATCCCTGGTGTGGTGGTCGTAATGGGAATGCCACTTCTCTTCCATCCTTATGATCATGGTAGGCTGACTCTCGCTGAGACCACTTATCCTGCATTTGACAATTTCATATTTTTTTTTGTTTTTGCAAAGCACCTCTCTCTCTTGTTTATTTCCACATAAGGGTGGTTCCACACTCCTTAAGAGCGGGGAATGGTGGAAGAAGTCTTATCATCCCAACAGACAGATATAAATCCTTTATTCTTACTCCTAAGTAATAATCAAGAAAGATTTTTAGGGAAATCGTCATGATAAAGATCACCAACCAGGGTGCCGGTAATAAGACAATGACAGCGAAGATGAAAAGTTAATGTCCCTCCTCTTGTCCTCTTATACATACTAGGCTTTATAGTAATGGCGATTTATAATGTGCTGACTTCGGTATATCATGGTTTATGTTCATCGCATAAGTTCATTGCTATATCTAAAGGACTGAGGAGAACATGGGCGCAAAGCATCCTCAATAAGAGCAAAAACATGCCGACGGAATTCCTCAGAAAAGAATCCATACAGATAAATTCGTATGATGCCGTTTCTTTGAGAGGAACAGCGGAAAATCGCAAATGTTGTTCCTTCTGAGAAAGGAATAACAGAGACACTCAAATGCTGCTGCATTTGAAAAGGAACAATAGACACACTCAAGTGCTATTCCTTTTGAAAAGGAACAGCAAAACACACAAGTGTTGTTCCTTTTGAAAAGGAACAACAAAAAAACGCAAGTGTTGTTCCTTTTGAAAAGGAATAGCAACAACACACAAGTGTTGTTCCTTTTGAAAAGGAACAACAAAGTACACACGTGCTGTTCCTTTTGAAAAGGAACAACAAAAACACGCAAGTGCCAAAAGATATAATCACACAAGACAGTTGATCAGTCAAGGGTACGGAAGAAATAACCCATCGCTCTAGAAACTGATTAAGGAAGGAAATTAGAGCATGGACTTATAGATCTGGGAGCTAGGCAGCGTCTTGCTGAGACTCACTACAGCCTTAGACCTTCTCTCACACCAAAACAATAAAGGCAGGTAAATAAAACGGCAGAAGGTAAAATGGAACAGCAAAATGGAAATGGGACAGCAGTAAATGGAACAACAGTAAAATGGAACAGCAATAATAAAATGGAACAATAGTAAAATGGAACAACAATAATAAAATGGAACAACAATCCTTGATGAATTATGGAATAGCAAGCATCAACCGTATGTACATGTTCTATACTAATATAGCAATCTGAGAATGATGAATGATATAACTATATTGCTAAACAGAGTAATGTTACTTTCAAGTCCCACAAATATTATTTCACATGGATCCAATGACAGCAACATTCATACCAACACTCTGTTACAGAAATAGCTGATTAAAGATGCAATTCAACCTTGAATAGATCCAATTGTACAGTGCAGAGTCATTTCATGGAGAAATCATTCATATATTGATCATAACAGAGCATAGCATATCATATGAAAGATGTGTCAGATTGCTAAGTAATAAAGATAAACAAACCACACACAAATCACCGTATAATGATACAAAAGAAAGTGCCCTTCGGAGCCGGGCCCTTAGTTGCCAATGGTACACCGCCTTAGGTTACTCCAGACGCAGAGATGAAATAAACACCAAGTCTTTTATATTAATCACATCAAAAAAAGTATAACAAAACCAGGTCTCAGTGAGACTCGATGATCAAAGTTTGTTCTGAAACTTAAAATTATAAAAACAGTAGTCTCTTGCTCAATGACGTTGTTCCTTTATATAAAAGTAATGACGGAGGTATCTATATAATCAAAGATAAGGAAAACAGCGATCCCTCAGGATCGAAGATCCTGAGGGATTCATGAATCGGTTGATCCTTCTCTTTTCTTTCTCGCGTTTGCCGACTCGGTATCCCACATTCTTTCCCTGGACTATTCAGCTCTAATTTGCTCGATCTTGTTCGCATCCGGTTCCCCTCTGGAGGGACAGCAGTTATTCTTCCTCTGCTTCTTGCTTTTGGAGGACAACTCCTTGCTTCCACGTCTTCCTGCATAAAAAACGACAATTATTAATAATTGAGTTTCCTTTGTCAATTCTTGCACATTTTATTAAAATCCTTTATCTTCTTTGAATTCACAATGCAGAAAAGGTTACAATTATTATTGAAAAAACACTAAATTGCTTGTCAAAAGCATACCTTCCAAGTGCTCCACACACCCCCCTGCTTACCCTATTTCATGGCCTCATGAAAACATTATAGTTGACATGCAAGGCGGTGACAGAATAGGCCGGAGAGGGGATCTCGTGAGGAGGCTGACAACCGTAATGAGCAACTAGATTATCAAAGAACTGATCTATTTGATCTGCAGGAATCTCATACAAGGCCTGATATCCGGGTGCAGGGTGCCAAATAATTGGACCGTGAAATCGATACCCCAACCAGGATGGCCCTGCTTGTAGAATCCGTTCCCCATAAAGGTTCAATTGGCTGGCAGCCAGCTCAAAATTCTCGTATTTGAATGGTTCCCTGAGCTGGATGTTTGGGCTAGAGGTCCGGTATCGAAATTTTGCAGCATCGATGGCAAGGTCTTTAATAGCTAGGAAATATTCCAGACTATGTCAGGTCAAGTCTTCATGCATGGGTCCTAATATTTTGATGACACCCGGGATCCTCATAAGGCTCCTATGCTCTCTCCATAGCGTCACTGGGTCTCTAGGTTCAGCTCGTACCCATAAGTCTAGGCTATTCTCTTGTCCCTGAAAGGTGTTATAAGCTCTGAGCCATTTCAGCTGATTAACCCCAAATGAGATAAAGGCTTGGAATTATATATCGCCAACAAAAGGGCCAGGATTTAAATCAGTTTCCTAGTCTAGCACAAGGTTGTGCAAGTAAAACTCGCACAATAACCTTTGAAACTTAACTCCATAGTGCTTGCAACAGTCTATAAAATCATTAACAGTGTTGATGTGGATAGGTGCTCCCACCCTAACGGCTTTTATTTTCAATCTCAAATATCGTTCAAGAAAAAATAAAGCATAATTTTTAGCAGGGGCCCTACAGGTCAAAACGTCATTATATAAGGAACACATAGTGTCCATTTGCTTAACAACACTATCTAGTCGACGAGTTTCCTTAGCAACCTTTTCCTGCTCCTTTTGCCATCCTTCAAAGGCCTGGCTCTCGGACTGACTAATGTCCCGAAGTTGCTGTTGTAGCTCTTCGTATTTCTCCCTGTGGACTATTTGTTCTCGCAGCTGCTCAGCTTCTTGCTAAGCTTCCTTCATCATTTTGTGCAAGGTCCTTGTTTTTGGATCCTTTTTCCACAAAGTCGTAGAGGCTAGAAGTTTAACCTGGACCTTTCTATTACGCTGCTTAGAGTTTAGGACCCGAATTACCCCTGAGGGTGGTGCTTCTGTTTGGGCCTCTTTTCTTTGTGTTTCCTTCTTAACGCGAATAAAGGGTTGCTGTGGTCCATCCGTTCTTCAGGGTCAGATGGAATAGCAGTCTGTTCCTCCACAATATTTGGAACAACAGTTTGTTCCTCAGCAGTAGATCTCTTGATGGGGTTTTGACCAACAAAACGGATATAGGTCTGCCGTCTTCTTGTCCTCGGGGTTCTTGCTGCAGTTTTCCTTGCGGTCCTCTGTATTCTCAAGTTGGCTTTCAAAATTCGAATTTGCTGGAGGAGCCTGGCTATAGTGCCCAGCAACCTCTGCTGTTTCTTCCTTAATTTCTTAATTTCCTTTGCCTCGATAGAGGGTTTGGCCCTTAAGTCCGCTCCTTCTTCATCTGGGATATCGTCCGACGTTTTGGGAATAGATTATCCCTGATTGTTGTCTTCCATTTCATTATTATAACCAGGTAGGTTTTCTTCCCCTGCCTTTTCTTCATGCACTTCCTTGGGTAATTCTTCCTCTACGAGTCCGTCAGGGATGCCTGCTATGTTGGAGGGCTGGCCATATTCCCCCATATTGGCCAGAACTGCTTTCAATTCCTCCTCACCCACAGGGTCCTGCAACGGGCTACCCCCTGCCTGTACTATTTCTTCTTCTTCATTGCCCTGTTCGGTGGCTGTTTCTTCCTCAGAGTGCTCATCTCCTTCTTCAATTCCTCTTTCCAGCTGGTCAGCCTCGGCCCCTGATTGCTCAGCATTTCCTTTGGAAGGTCCTCCTTCTGGTTCTGGAGGTTCGTCCGCAATTTCAATTGGCTAGGTCGTCGTTCCCTGAATCGTTTCCAACCTTCCTCGTATCTGGGCCAGCCGGGCTGATTTACTTGGTCTCTCGGGTTGGTCGGGTGTGCCAGCAAGTTCTTTGGGTTCCTCTGGTCGTTCTGGCGTACCGGAGGATTGTTTCCGTTTTGAAGCATCATGTCTTTCTGCTTCTGACTCCTTGCGTCTCTCTAATCGTTCCGGCGTGCTGGAGGACTGTTCAGGTTTTGGGGTTGGTGCAGCTGATCCCCCCTCGACTATTGCGATCAGTTCCTCCCAAGTGCTTTGTTGTTTAGTGAGACTGTGGCTCACTATCAATCGAATTAGTCGATGGTGGCTAACGACTGCGTCTATGTTCTGGGCCTTCTTCAGGCTTCGGGCCGCGTCATGTAATAACGAATTTAAAAGTGCAGGGAGATTTACAGAACATTTTCCTTTTAAAACAGCTAAAAGTTTCAGGTGACGAGGTCTTACCACGTCTTTTCTCCCTTCACAGGTGATATAACTCTGCACTCTCTTTGCTAGCTCGGTCCAGGGTTCCCCTAGTGTTTCCGGCAGAACTCCTTTCCCTTTGACTGTCAAACTTTGGCCTTCATCCTGGAAAATTTCCATAGCCTTTTGTAATCTTTCCTTTTTCAGCGTCCATACAGGTCCAGCAGCTGGTAATCCTGAGACTTCTGCGATGATATCCTCCGTAACTGCTATCCGCTTTCCTCCTACTATAGAGTAATTTTCCTGCAAATTTTGCAGGAATTCCAATGCCACTGGTTCATTTGATTCTTGCACGCGGCTGAAATAATTCAACCACCCTGCGTTTTCCAGGATTTTGTGGGTAGCAACGGAGACTGTTAGCTCGTGAGGTTCGCTTTAGACCGTCTTTCCCCCAATGATTCTACTTAGAATTCTTAATGGAACAACAACTACTTGTGGTGCTTGCGACACAGAGAGGATGATCATCACTAAATTTTGGAAAAGATCACAGAGCATGCAATGAAAAAAGGATCTTGGATGGCAATTTCCGTAAAATGGAATCATCATACCGCTAACCCATGCCATTCCTTCGTACATTATCTCGTTCGAATGGTGTACAGCCACGTAATCCATGGAGTAATGGGGTTACCTCCCCCCCGCGATCTGATAGGCTATACCCAGCCGTCAAAGAGAGGAGCAGTAGCCAGTCGGAAGTCAAGTCATAAAGAACAGCATATGAAATTATGCCATGTTTTAGAAAAACAACGAAATGCCGAAATCGAGGAAAAAAGGTAGATCACGTTTTACATAAGAGCCTGCGTGATATAATGAGCAGCCGGGGGATGGGACGTCTGTCAAGCATACGAAATCTCCAGTGGTCATTATCAGTTTCGTTGCCATGATTGGTGGTAATGAATATTCATGCGATATATACATCGGGGTGTGACATACGATCTATTCAAAGGATATAAGAGACAAAAAATTTAATATCATACCTGTTGGTGTAACCATTACGACTTCTATGCCATTAACAGAGCTCTGCTGCGAACAGGTGTTCATAACCTTGGCAGAGTTGTTTATTTCACCCTTCGGAACCATGATCCTTTGTGTATATTCTGAAGAGTGCTTTGTCAAAATGCAGGCCATTATGCTGGCTTGGTAACTAGATAGCCATAATTCCATTCACAAGGTAGGCGCGAAACGTGGACAGGCCGGCTCGTGATGAGACCCCCTGTTCCAAGGTTTGCTTGTTAATATACCTTTAGACCATATCCCTGGTGTGGTGGCCGTAATGGGAATGCCACTTCGCTTCCATCCTTATGATCATGGTAGGCTGGCTCTCGCTGAGACCCCCTATCCTGCATTTGACAATTTCATATTTTCTTTTTGTTTTTGCAAAGCACCTCTCTTTCTTGTTTATTTCCACATAAGGGTGGTTCCGCACTCCTTAAGAGCGGGGAATGGTGGAAGAAGTCTTATCATCCCAACAGACAGATATAAATCCTTTATTCTTACTCCTAAGTAATAATCAAGAAAGATTTTTAGGGAAATCGACATGATAAAGATCACCAACCAGGGTGCCGGTAATAAGACAATGACAGCGAAGATGAAAAGTTAATGTCCCTCCTCTTGTCCTCTTATATATACTAGGCTTAATAGTGATGGCGATTTATAATGTGCTGACTTCGGTATATCATGGTTTATGTTCATCGCATAAGCTCATTGCTGTATCTAAAGGATTGAGGAGAACATGGGCGCAAAGCATCCTCAATAAGAGCAAAAACATGCCGACGACATTCCTCAGAAAAGAATCCATACAGATAAATTCGTAGGATGTTGTTTCTTTGAGAGGAACAATGGAAAATCGCAAATTTTGTTCCTTCTGAGAAAGGAACAGCAGAGACACTCAAATGTTGCTTCTTTTGAAAAGGAACAACAGACACACTCAAGTGCTATTCCTTTTGAAAAGGAAAAGAAAAACACACAAGTGTTGTTCCTTTTGAAAAGGAACAACAAAAACACGCAAGTGTTGTTCCTTTTGAAAATGAACAACAAGAACACACAAGTGTTGTTCCTTTTGAAAAGGAACAGCAAAAATACACACGTGCTATTCCTTTTGAAAAGGAACAGCAAAAACACGCAAGTCCTGTTCCTTTTGAAAAGGAACAACAACAACACACAAGTGTTGTTCCTTTTGAAAAGGAACAGCAAAAATACACACGTGTTGTTCCTTTTGAAAAGGAACAGCAAAAACACGCAAGTGTTGTTCCTTTTGAAAAGGAACAACAAAAACACACAAGTGCTGTTCCTTTTGAAAAGGAACAACAAAATGTCACAAGTGTTGTTCCTTTTGAAAAGGAACAGCAAAAATTTCACAAGTGCTGTTCCTTTTTGCAAAGGAACAGCAAAATCACCCAAAGACAACGGCGCCAAAATGTAGAGCTATAACTAGGGTCTCTCACACCTCTAATTATTCCACATTAATAAGTCAATCCAGGAACGTTTTGTTATTGCTAAGAGTAGCTCAATCCGAGGCTATTTGTCCGAGTAATGCTTAGTAGTATAGTGTTCAGAAGATACAAAAGAAAACAGATGCTAAGCTGTAACTAAACTAATCCAAAAGATAGAATCACACAAGACAGTTGATCAGTCAAGGGTACGGAAGCAATAACCCATCCCTCTAGAAACTGATAAAGAAAGGAAATTAGAGCATGGACTTATAGGTCTAAGAGCTAGGCAGCGTCTTGCTGAGGCTCACTACAACCTTAGACCTTCTCTCACACCAAAACAACAAAGGCAGGTAAATAAAATGACAGAAGGTAAAATGGAACAACAAAATGGAAATGGGACAGCAGTAAATGGAACAACAGTAAAATGGAAAAGCAATAATAAAATGCAACAGCAATCCTTGATGAATTATGGAACAACAAGCATCAACCGTATGTACATGTTCTATACTAATATAGAAATCTGAGAATGATGAATGATATAACTATATTGCTAAACAGAGTAACGTTACTTTCAAGTCCCACAAATATTATTTCACATGGATCCAATGACAACAACATTCATACCCACACTCTGTTACAGAAATAGCTGATTAAAGATGCAATTCAACCTTGAATAGATCCAATTGTACAGTGCAGAGTCATTTCATGGAGAAATCATTCATATATTGATCATAACAGAGCATAGCATATCATATGAAAGATGTGTCAGATTGCTAAGTAATAAAGATAAACAAACCACACACAAATCACCGTATAATGATACAAAAGCAAGTGTCCTTCGGAGCCGGGCCCTTAGCTGCCAATTGATACACTGCCTTAGGTTACTCCAAACGCAGAGATGAAATAAACACCAAGTCTTTTATATTAATCGCATCAACAGAAGTAGAACAAAACCAGGTCTCAGTGAGACTCGATGATCAAAGTTTGTTCTGAAACTTAAAATTATAAAACAGTAGTCTCCTGCTCAATGACGTTGTTCCTTTATATAAAAGTAGTGACGGGGGTATCTAGATAATCAAAGATAAGTAAAACAACGATCCCTCGGGATCGAACATCTGAGGGATTCGCCAATCGGTTAATCCTTCTCTTTTCTTTCTCGCGTTCACCGACTCGGTATACCACATTCTTTCCCTGGAGTATTCAGCTCTGATTTGCTCGATCTTGTTCACATCCGGTTCCCCTCTTGAGGGACAGCAGTTATTCTTCCTCTGCTTCTCGCTTTTGGACAACAACTCCTTGCTTCCACGTCTTCCTGCATAAAAAATGACAATTATTAATAATTGAGCTTCCATTGTCAATTCTTGCACATTTTATTAAAATCCTTTATCTCCTTTGAATTCACAATGCAGAAAAGGTTACAATTATTATTGAAAAACCACTAAATTGCTTGTCAAAAGCATACCTTCCAAGTGCTCCACAATGAGTTGGGAAATATTTGTCTCGTGGCATGCATTGTTGGAAATAATACTGAGAGGGGGGGTGAATTAGTATTATCAAGTCAAATATTCCTAACTAATATACGCTACTTCAGTTAGCTAAACCCGCGTATATACGCAATTATGCAAAAAGAAACTCGCGTATACAAAGCAAACTTTTAATTTACTTTATATTTCTGATGATGATTGTTAATCTGAGTTGCAGAATCAAATAACCAGTAACCAGAGAAAAATAGAGCAGAAAGACAATCACACACAAGAACACAAGATATAAGGTGGAAACCCAATGTGGGTGAAAACCACTTGCTACAATTCGTCTCCATCTTCTTCTAAATTAGAAACTTATTTTACAATGTACTGGTGCAGTCCTTTACCAGTACGCAGGTTGCAACCTGCAGAGAGCTACAACCCTCTCTCGTTCTCCAGCTTCTCCTGGAAGGGAGCTACAACCCCCTTTGGCTCTTGCACTAGCCAAGATACTAGTACGTAGGTGCTGGCCTACAGACGGCTACAATCTTCCAGGGACCACGTTTCATAAATTTTTAGACTGGATCCATGAACATCAATCAATCATCAAGAATTTCTCCATCAACCAATCTCTTTTCCACCAATTAGATCTGAATCAAGTAGATACTTCTCAGATAGCTGTACCCAAAACACAGTACCAGAAACCACACACCAAAAAATGAACCCAGAACACAACAGCAATAAATAGAAGCAGCTAGATCACAACTTAAAGTATATACTCTATTTCAATAACCTGCAACATGCGTGTATACGCTTATGTGTTTGGAACAACCTGCATATACGCCGTTTTAATTCACTAAACCAGCATGTATACGTGCCTTCGCTTCACTGAACCTGCGTACAGATCTATAAAGGATAATTCACTTTTTTAGACATTCAAAAACACTAATTAACCCAGATTATCAATGTTATAGATCGAGCAAGCGCCACATATAACGGACCAAAATCATCCAAAGATACTATCATTCAAGCTTAATGATTATGACCCATCAATAGAACTTATCCTTCTTCTTTGCGCTTAAGGTTCCTCCTTTATTTAGATCCAGATCTGCACCATAACCCAATTACCAATATTCCAGATCTACCACTTTTTCAGATATTCAATAATAATTCAGATGATCATTTGCCACATGATCTCCTTCCTCTTTTATAGTCTTAGGTATTTCCTCAATACCACGGTCCAAAACCATAATAAACCAATACCATGGACCCAATACTAGGGATCAACACATCTGACGAGACATCGTGGTCCAAAACCATAGGTTCAAATCCCAAGGACTAACTACCATGGTCCAAAAGCAAGTTCTCCAACATATATGTGCCTTTGTTACATCTAACCCGCGTATATACGCACCTTACTCTAGATGAACCTGCGTATATGCCTTTTATTTCATTCTCAAAGCCTGAACTGAGATCTGTTACCAAAGAGAGTTGCCATCAAGGACAACACCAGTGCCATAGCATCAAACCTATGCCATAATGCCCACAATCTCCCCCTTTGGACTTGATGACAACACCAAGATCCTCAAGATCATTCTCCCCCTTTGTCATCAAGGGCAAAGGGTTGTGCTCCCCCTGAGTACATGCTGAAATCTCTGTTCTGCTGTGCTGGCCATGCTCCCCCGGATAGTAGGAAAAATCTGCAAAAGATGTTCTTCAAGAAGAACCATGACATATACATCATAAAAGACCTTCCTATCACCAAAAAGACTCAATACATACATCCATCACCCAACTATGTGGGGATCATTCACCCAACCAAGGGGGGATACATCAGAAAATTATATATGACAACAAAGTATAATAGATCTTCATCGCAGGCATAGTGGGGAAACCAAAATAGGCCATTACATGACCTTGACACCATAAAAGAGATACATGACATAGAGACGAAATATGTAGAGCAAGACTTATGAAATTCACCAATAACTGATAGCAACAATGTCTGTCAATCACCATTCAGATCAACAACCAATATTTTCTTCTGTTCTCCCCTTGCCTCTGTTCTACCAGAAATCAACAACAGCTGTGAAATAGAACCAAAAGCTTTTAAGATAATGCCAACAATGCATCATTAGAAGTTATCTGCTCCCCCTGAACCTGTGCCAGATGGTCCCTTTCAGACCCATATCAGACAATTTTCAACCAGAGCCTATCCCTTCTGATATCCATAAAGCCTCCATATACGCGACTATCTCTGCACAAACCGGCGTATGTATGCGGATCCTCCTTAGGCAACACACATACACTACTTTTTCTCTGAAACTGATAAGTTTAATAGCAAGATGCTGCATCAATTACTCCCAGCTTCTGTCTGAGATATTCAAAATTTTCCCTGGGCAGTGGTTTGGTGAGAATGTCGGCAACTTGTTCCTTAGAAGGAACATACTCCAATATGACTTTTTGTTCCAACACTTGTTCCCGGAGAAAGTGATACTTGATCGGTATGTGCTTGGTCTTTGAATGCATGACTGGGTTCTTTGAAATGCTGATTGCACTTGTATTATCACATAAGATGGAGATAGGTGGTGTACAAGTGATCTGGAAATCCTGCAAGGTTTGCAACATCCAAAGGAGTTGAGTGCAGCAAGATGCAGCTGCCACATATTCCGCTTCAGCTGTAGATAAAGCAATCGAACTCTGTTTCTTGCTGAACCAAGATACTAATCTGGAACCCATAAAGAATGCACCACCATTTGTGCTCTTTCTATCATCCACGCTTCCAGCCCAATCTGCATCTGTATACGCATGAAGAGTGAGATTTGTATCTCTAGGATACCATAAGCCATAGTTTTGAGTTCCTTGAAGATATTTGAAAATTCTGTTTACTGCCTAAAGATGAGTTTCCTTAGGATTTGCCTGAAATCTTCCAACTATTCCTACTGCATGCATGATGTTTGGTCGGGTACCTGTCAAATAAAGTAGACTTCCAATCATGGATCTATAGGTTGGTTGATGTACTGCTGCTGATTCATCATTTGCACTGAGACTGCATCCTGTGACCAATGGGGTACATACTGGTTTGCATCTTCCATGCCATACTTCTTCAAAATCTGCTTGAGATACTTGGTTTGAGATAAAGAAGATACTGCCTTCATTTTGTTGGATTTGCAAATCCAAGGAAATATGTCAGTTCTCTAGCAAGGACATTTCAAATTCTTTCTGCATCAAAGGCAAAGCTTTGACTCATAGCTTCTTCATTGCTGCCAAAGATAATATCATCTACATACACAACAAGTATTAGCAATTTGTCATTTTCAATTTTTATATAAAGATTGCTATCTGCTGATCCTTTTGAAAATCCTTGTTGATGAAGATATTTATCTAAACGGTAGTACGAAGCCCTTGGAGCCTGTTTAAGACCATAGAGAGCCTTTTTTATTCTGCATTCAAGATTTGGATCATTTCCAAGAATGAACCCATCTGGCTGCTTAATGTACACTTCTTCTTCGAAGTCTCCATTAAGAAAGGTTGATTTCACGTCCATTTGAAATACTTTGAGCTTCTGAAAACTTGAGAGAGCAAGGAACATTCAAATGGCCTCAAGTCTAGCAACAGGAGCAAAAGTTTCTTCAAAATCTATTCCTTCTTGTTGAAAATACCCTTTTCAAACAAGTTTGGCCTTGTTTCTAATAACTTCCCCATTTTCATTCAACCTGTTCCTAAAGATCCATTTTTTTCCTATGACATTCTTATCTTTTGGTCTAGGAACCAACTCCCAAGTGTTGTTCTTTTCGATTTGTTCAAGTTCTTCATCCATTGCCTTGACCCAACATTCATCTTTGCAAGCTTCTCTTACATTTTGTGGTTCAGTGGAGGAGAGTAATGCCAAATAGCTTGAAGCTTTTGCAATTGTTCTTCTTGTTTGTATGGCAGCCTCCTTTTTCCCCAAAATTTTTGATTCTGAATGACTCTTTTGAACATACCTAGAAGGAGACTTTTCTTCTACCCTTATCTATTCCTCTAGCTCCTCATGGTTTTCTCCTTCATGGGTCTCTTCTTCATCATCAGTCTGATTTTGAGGATAGTCTTCATCCTCTTCGATATTTTCATAATTTACTACCTAGGATTGTATCCTTTTTCATCAACCACTACATCAATGCTGTAGAAAATTCTTCCAATTCTTTTATTATAACACTTATATGCTTTGCTGTGGGGAGAATAACCAAGGAGAATGCCTTCATCTGCACTAGGTTCAAGTTTTCCAAGCTGTTCATCAATATTCTTAATATAGCATTTGCTTCCAAAAATTTTGAAATTGTTTACCGAAGGCGTCTCACCATACCAGAGCTCATGAGGAGTTTGAGTGCTGTTTACTCGGACATCTGTTTTGTTGAGAATAACAACCGTAGCAAATGCAGCTTCACCCTAGAAGGTTGTGGGAGTTCTAGACTCATCAAGCATAGCACAAGCCAATTGTTGGACTGTTCTGTTCATTCTTTCCACCACTCCATTTTGCTGAGGAGTCCTAGCTGTAGAGAATTCCCTTCTTATTCCATGTTCTTCACAAAAATCAAAGAATTCATTCGAGGTAAACTCCCCACCTCTGTCGGACCTGAGGCACTTAATTTTGTAATCTGATTCATTTTCAACCAGGGCTTTAAAGGATTTCAATTTTTCGAATGCTTCATCCTTGTGCTTCATAAGTCCTAACCAAACCATCCTGGAGAAATCGTCAATGAATAATATAAAGTATTCTTCTCCTCGAGGTGACCTTGTCCTAAATGGAAGACATACATCTGTATGGACTAGCTCAAGAGGCCTGCTGGCTGATCCTTCCTTCTCAGGGAAGTTAGTTCTGGTTTGCTTAACAAACTGACATGATTTGCATATGGTGTTGTCTAGAATTTTGATGTCTGGAAGACCACGAACTGCCTCGTATTTGCATGCTTTCCTTATTTTTGAAAAGCTTAGATGCCCCAACCTTCGGTGCCATAACCAGTGTTCATCATCTTTGCTCAAATAGCATTGTTGTTGTCCTTCTTCAAATATGTATAAATTATTTGGAGTTCTTCTGCCTTTGATCACTGTTCTTCCTGTATCAAGATCACGAACACTACACCCATCTGACTGGAACTCAATAGATTATGCTTCAAGCCATCAACATACAAAACATTTCCAACTTGACCTTTTCTTTTAACTGAGCAGTGCCTTTTCCTTTTATGGTTGCAGGGGTATCATTTCCAAAAGAAACTTTCTTTCCCTTTTCTAAAGCAGTATATGATTCAAGTTTTTCTTTATCACCTGTCATATGCTTCGAACATCCACTGTCGATGTACCATAGATTGTCCTGTCCTTCTGCATAAAAAGCTATCCCACATCTTTCTGGTTGTGGTTCCTTTATTCTCGAAGTTCTAGTGCTTGAGGTTTGTTCCTTTGTCTGTCGAAACCTGCTCCTGCATTCAGAATCTTCATGACCGAAGTTATTACAAATAGAACATTAAATTTCATTTTCAAGCGCCGAAAAGTTGTTATAGGTCCTTTTCGTAATCCCAGTCATACTTCTTTGTTTTTGAACTTCTCTAGTCATGATTGTCTTATAGGAAACACATTGAGCTGCTTTGTGACCAAAGTTATGGCAAGAGAAACATTGGCCATTGAAGAAACGTCTGCGATTATCAAATCTACCAGCCAAATGATTGTAGTTTCGATTGTCATCCATTCTTGAAGAAAATTGGGAAGATTTTACCTGAGGTTGGTTGTAGCTTCTGTTTGTCCTTAAGGTGGCTTGCCCCTGATTTCCTTGATAGTCTTTGTTCGTTCTTGATGAAGACTATCCCTGATTTACCTGATGATTTCTATTAGGCTTTTGCTCACTCCTTCTTGCTGCATCAAGATAACTTTTGGAGGTGGAAGCTTGAGATGTTTCACCATTATACCCCAAACCTGTCTTGATTATAGGGGAACACTGCACATTGATAATCTCATCCAGAGTTTCAGATCCTTTAACAAATTTAAGATTAAGGGCCTTTGTTTTCTCAATTTCTTTTCTAAGGCCAACAAATTCACATTCTAACTTCTCAAGAAATTTTTCTTTTTCATCAAGTTGAAATTGTAGAGTATCAATGATCACATTCTTTTCTTGTAAACATGTTTTGAGTCTAGAAATATCTTCATAAAAACCATCCACATCTATTGCATCCAAGTAATCATCATCTTCAAAGGCCATTAAAATTTTATAGTGATTACCTCGTTCATCTTGATCGCTATTTGATAGTCCATCACTATCTTCATGAGTGTAATAGCTTTGCTTATTTGCATTCTTTCTCTTGTTCCATCTAACAGGTTCCTTCCCCTTGTCAATTTTATCCTTATGAGGACATTTGGTAGCATAGTGATCTACCCTTCCACAAGCAAAACATTTGAAAGGTAACTTACCTCTGAATCTTCTAGTACCTCGTTGAAGATTTCTGACAAAATTTGATTCTTCTTCTTCTTCTGACACGTGTCCTGACTCATAGTACTCTCCTTTGCCTGAAGCCTTCTAGGCAGCTACTCTCCTATCTGATGGACCTCCTTTCCTCATTTCATAAGCAGTTAGAATTTCGTGCAGCTGTGACATTTTAAGGTTTTGTAGATTCTCCTTTTCTTCTATAGCAGAAACTTTAGATTCAAATCTAGAGGACAAGGATATTAGAACTTTCTCAACCACAACAGCCTCTTTTATTTCTTCACCCAAATTTTTCATACAATTAACAATCTCATCTACACGAATAAAATAATTAGCCACACTTTCATCATTATACATCTTGATATTTTCATACTGAATCCTGAGGGTTTGAAGTTTTTCTCGTTTTACCTGATCATCTCCTTCATAGCTTAGAACAATCTTGTCCCATATCTCTTTTGCGGATTTAAACTGCATTACCTTAACAAATTCTGATTGAGATAGGCATCCTAATAGAGTATTGACTGCCTTTGCATTTGTTTCATATTTCTTCTTCTCAGCTGGATCTGTAGGAGTTGCTGAAGGAAAATTATACCCTGTATCTATGATATCCCAAACTTCTGTACCAAGAGATTGAAGATAGGCAGTAACTCTTACCTTCCAATATACAAAGTTTGTCCCATCAAAAATCGGTGGCCTGATTGATGCTTCCCTCTCATAATTGCTCATGATGATAGATCTTCCTTCAAGCGATCAGGCTTCTTCTAAAGGACATGCTCTGATACCAATTGTTGGAAATAATAATGAGAGAGGGGGTGAATCAGTATTATCAATTCAAATATTCCTAACTGATATACGCTACTTTAGTTAGCTAAACCCGTGTATATATGCAATTATGCAGAAAGAAACTCACGTATACAAAGCAAACTTTTAATTTACTTTATCTTTCTGATGATGATTGTTAATCTGAGTTGCAGAATCAAATAACCAGTAACCAGAGAAAAATAGAGCAGAAAGACAATCACACACAAGAACACAAGATATAAGGTGGGAACCCAATGTGGGTGAAAACCACCTACTGCAATTCGTCTCTATCTTCTTCTAAATTAGAAACTTCTTTTACAATGTACTAGTGCAATCCTTTACCAGTACGTAGGCTGCAACCTGCCAAGAGCTACAACCCTCTCTCATTCTCCAGCTTCTCCTGGAAGGGAGCTACAGCCCCCTTTAGCTCTTGCACTAGCCAAGATATTAGTACATAGGTGCTGGCCCATAGAAGGCTACAATCTTCCAGGGACCACGTTTCATAAATTTTCAGACTCGATCCATGAACATCAATCAATCATCAAGAATTTCTCCATCAAGCAATCTCCTTTCAACCAATTAGATCTGAATCAAGTAGATACTTCTCTGACAGCTATACCCAAAATACAGTACCAAAAACCACACACCAAAAACTAAACCCAGAACACAGCAACAATAAATAGAAGCAGCTAGATCACAACTTAAAGTATATACGCTATTTCAATAACCTACAACATGCGTGCATACACTTTTGTGTTCAGAACAACCTACGTATACGCTGTTTTAATTCACTGAACCAGCGTGTATACGCGCCTTCGCTTCACTGAACCTACGTACAGATCTATAAAGGATAATTCGCTTTTTCAAACTTTCAAAAACACTAATTAACCCAGATTATCAGTGTTATAGATCAAGCAAGCGCCACATATAACAGACCAAAATCATACAAAGATACTATCATTCAAGCTTAAAAATTATGACCCATCAATAGAACTTATCCTTCTTCTTTGCGCTTAAGGTTCCTCCTTTATTCAGATCGAGATCTGCACCATAACCCAATTACCAGTATTCCAGATCTACCACTTTTTCAAATATTCAATAATAATTCAGATGATCATTCGCCACATGATCTCCTTCCTCTTTTATAGTCTTAGGTCTTTCCTCAATACCACGGTCCAAAACCATAATAAACCAATACCATGGACCCAATACTAGGGATCAACACATCTGATGAGACGTCATGGTCCAAAATCATAGGTTCAAATCCCAAGGACTAGCTACCATGGTCCAAAAGTAATTTCTCCAACATATACGCGCCTTTGTTACATCTAACTCGTGTGTATACGTGCCTTACTCTAGATGAAACTGCGTATATGCCTTTTCTTTCAGTCTTAAAGCCTGAACTGAGATCTGTTACCAAAGAGAGTTGTCATCAAGGACAACACCAGTGCCATAGCATCAAACCTATGCCATAATGCCAACATGCATCACATGTGGCATGCTCTAATTGGTTGTTGTACCTCTTATAAACTTTGAGGTTGACACATGGCACACTTTGGTTGGTTGTTTCGTTTCTATAGTCTTTGTAGATGTGATAAATATGAGGAAAGGGGATTGCCACAAAATAAAATAGTTTCATCATGCAATGAAGAAAGAGAGAAAGGAAAATAAAGGAAAATATAAGAGATAGACGAAGAAAAGAGTAAGGAGGAAGAGGTGGGGGACATAGAAGACATAGGGAAAAGTAGGATGCATACAAAGAAAATTTGTTTGATGTGATATTTTATAGGATAACATATTTCCCTATGTGATATATTGCATAGATAAAATGTTCATGTGCATTGTGTCGCATGGTGTAAAATGTTTGACGTGATGAGAATATTGGTGAGAATGTGATAGAATTGTGGAGGAGTAGCTTCATAATCCAATAAGAAGTTAAGCAAAGATAAATGTCTCAACAAGTGGGAACCCAAGGATGAACCATACTAGTTGACATAGCATAACACAAATGCCTGGTAAACTTGTTGTCACATCACCATTATGTTTGTTGACGTGGTTGAGAAAAATATAACTTGAAGGAATCTTTAGAAGGTCATATGTGTCTACACATGACTTATAACTAAGCAATATTATAATGGTTGGGAACTTATTATTAAGAAAAACATGTATACAATATCAAAAGAGACCCTATAATAGTATGTATAGAGGAAAAAAATCCATTAAATCGCCTCCTTAATGCCACTTAGAGGGATGGGTACATGATAAGGGAAGATGATTTTTCCTATCATATTAACCAAAGAATAAACCCAATAAGCCATTAAGAAAATATGAATGTATCAACAAGTGTGAACCCAAGGTTGAATTATACTAGTTGTGACATGGAAAAATACAAATGCATGGTGAACTTGTTGCCACATCACTAGTATGATTGGTAGTGTCGTTAAGACAAAGAGAACTTGAAATTTTTTTAGAAGGTCATATCTTTCGATGCATGACTCGTAATTAAGCAAGAATACAGTGGTTGGAAAGTTCTTGTTGAGAAGAACACATATACAAGTTCAAAATAGACCCTGTAATACTACTTAAAGAGGAAAAATTCCATTAACTCACCTCCTTAATGCCACTTGGGGGGGTGCGTACATGATAAGAGAAGATAAATTTCCCTATCATATTAAGAAAAGAACCGTTGCCATTATGATACATATGTTGTACTTGATGGAAACCCACTCATCTCAGATGATAAATTATAGTGCAGCAAAGTTCACGCACTTTCATGAAGATAAAAGTTTATTTCATGTAGAGAAAAGTTCACGCACTTTTAT
>APFE030388583.1:76644-95307 GCA_000404065.3 Pinus taeda | reverse complement strand
AATAATGATAATGATTAGTATAATAGTGTAACAAAATAGTAAAACATAAAACATAAAACAAACAAACATTATAGTAATAACATGAATTAAATAATGATAATGATTAGTATAATAATGTTACAAAATAGTAAAACATAAAATATAAAACAAACAAATAATATAGTAATCACATGAGTTAAAATTATTAATATAGTAACAACATGAATTAAATAATGATAATGATTAGTATAATAGTGTTACAAAATAGTAAAACATAAAACATAAAACATAAAACAAACGAACAATATAGCAATAACATGAATTAAAATTATTGATATAGTAATAACATTAATTAAATAATTATAGTGGTAACATGAATTAAATAATGATAATGATTAATATAATAGTGTTACAAGATACTAAAACATAAAAAATAAAACAAAGAAACAATATAGTAATAACATGAATTAATAATTATAATGATTGGTATAATATTGTTACAAAATAGTGTTACAGTATAGTAAAACAAACAAACATAAAACAAACAAACAATATAGTAATAAAATAATATATTAATAACATGAATAAAATAATGATAATCATTAGTATAATAGGGTTACAAAATAGTTTTACAATATAGTAAAACATAAAACATAAAAAAAACAAACAATATAGCAATAACATAAATTAAAATTATTAATATAGTAATAACATGAATTAAATAGTGATAATGATTAATATAACAGTGTTACCATATAGTGTTACAATATAGTAAAACATAAAACATAAAACAAAGAAACAATATAGTAATGACATGAATTAAATAATGATAATGATTAGAATAATAGTGTTACATAATAGTAAAACATAAAAGATAAACAAGCAAACAAAATAGTATTTACATAAATTAAAATTATTAATTTTAGTAATAACATGAATTAAGTAATTATAATGATTAGTATAATAGTCTTACAAAATATTGTTACAAAATAGTAAAACATAAAACATATAAACAATATATTAATAACATGAATTAAATAATGATAATGATTAGTATAATAGTGTGACAAAATAGTGTTACACAATAGTAAAACATAAAACATAAAACAAACAAGCAATATAGAAATAACATGAATTGAATAATTATAATGATTATTATAATAATGTTACAAAATAGGGCAAGTTGGGTCCCTATAATATTACTAATTAACCCATTACAATTGTAGTTGTACCCCTTATTAATATTGTTGTGCCCCTGTTGTCCCCATATTGTTATTATTGTGCCCCATAGAATCCCTCTATTTTTATTTTGTGGCTTTATATTATTATTGTTAGGTCGGTTGGAGTATATTGTGACTCCTTAGACTCTTATATATAGAAAGGAGGTTTTTTCATTTGAATCATCCAAGAATTGTCCATTTAAATAATGTGAAGGAGGTTACCCCCTCGAAGAGGCTAAATTATAAAGCATTGATCTATCTCTTCTATCTTTTTCTTGAGCTGGTTTCATAATAGATATGGTGTATTGCTTTCAATTTTTAGGTTATAAGTTATAAAACACTTCTGGATTTGCTCAATACTTCTCCACAATTCTCTAGAAATGTTGCAACCCCAAACCTCACAGCCATATAAGATAACAGTAGTGACTAAACGTTTAAAGAGGAACTTCTTTTTATACCACATTATGAGGTTTTCTGCTTCAAAATTATTTTCAAGACCAAAATAAGCTTTCGAGCCCCCATTAATCCTTTTCTCAATGCTATGATTCTAGTTGAGCTTGTCATGAATATCAACTCCTAGGTACTTGTCAGAATACACTTCCTCCAAGTTATTATTGTCATACATAAAATTAGCGTAAGTGTCCTTCTTGGATTTGATAATCATAACTTTTGTTTTGTCAATTTAACAATCATACCCATGGTAGAGCAGAAATCCTTAAGAAGCCTGAGTTGCTTATCAAGATCAGATTGGCACCTTGCAAAAAGAACAATATCATCAACGCAGAGAAGAAGGAGGATGACTATCCTAGCCAAGATCATGACATCACATCCTACTTCCTCTAAATAGCCTTTGAGCTTATCAATGTAAATTCCAAATAGGGTAGGGGAGAGCGGGAAACCTTCTTTAACTCCGATGTTACACTTAATATCTTTCAACCACCCCCCATTTCTCTTTAGCTTGGCAATTACATTCTCGTATAACCTTATAATGGCAATTCTCAACTCGAGAGGAACCTTTAGCTCTTCTAATCTATTCCAAAGGTTATCTAGGAACTCCATATCGAAAAGCCTTTCTAAAGTCCCAAAGCAAAGAAAATAAATTGGATTTATCATTTATGACATTCCTCCTCTCCCGCAATGATCATATCGTAACAAGGTGGTCCATTGTTGAGTGGTCCTAATTGTTCGATATTGGCTAAGAGAGGGCTGATCATAATTGTCTAGTAATTAGAGTGGTTATTTGTATCCCCACTTTTAAAAATAGGGATAATGAGGCTCTCATTCCAATGTTTAGGGAACCCTTGCTTGACTGCTTGATTGAAAAGCTTGTGGATGTTGGGGATGAGGACAGGACATCCAATTTTAATATTTCTGCCTGGTAAACTTAAATGTCCTTAGATTTTCCATTAGCAAGGCAATTAACCCCAAACTTAATGTATTCTAAAGAGAAAACTTATTTCGTTGTGACCAGGGTTTCCAAATTATCCATGACATTTGGAGATTCATAAAGCTTTTTAAGATAGGAATTCCAATCATGAAGAGCAATTTTATTATTATCTTTAGTCTTCCTAGTCACAATCTACCTCCAAAATTTCTTAGAAGCTACCTTAGAGAGGTGTAAGAGATTCTCCTACCTTTGACAAATGTGCTACCTCTTTTTCCTTTTAGTTAGGGCTTTGTATATTTTTATCTTGTCCATTTTAAGAGATTCATCAACAACTTCCTTAATTGCTCTCCTCGCACTTTTAAAATCTTTGTCATACCATGGATTGGTTTTTCTATTTCTTTTATTATTTGAAACTTCAATTTAGAACTTGTTAATAGAATATGAGAGGGTTGTAGTAAAATTATGATATAGGTCTTCTATGTTGTCTATACTAGATAAAGGAAGAAAATTATTTTTTAATTCATTTAGAAAGAGATCATTTTTATTTCTATCAAATATTAAGTTCTTTTGGCTGTAAGTATTATTTTCTGTGGGAACTCTATGCATGGCAAAAATGAGAGTTATAAGTAAAGGCCTATAATCAGAGTCAAGTTCGTGGTCGTTTAAGATGTCAAAATTTATTATTTCGTTGTATATTGGGAGATCAGAAATAACGTAGCCTACCACGCTGCTGCCAAGTCCATGGATGCAGGTCATCTTGCTGGAATTGGGCCACTTCTTTTTACCGTTGCAAATTATGAGATCCTGAGCACTACAAAGCTTGACTAGCTCTGACCCAAACAAATTTTCCCCGAGGTCTTCAGAGCTCCTTTTGTACATAGTAGCTAGAGTAGGGTCTTCATCTAACCAAAGAGGATTAGGGTTGGAATGATTGCTTAGAATAATAGCTTGGTTGTTTGAAGTTCGAGCATTAAAGTTACCTATTAAAAGGATATTACCATCATTCCTTAGGCTAGAAATATCATTCTCGAAACCATTGTAAGGGTTAGTTTTATCTAGATTCTTCTTCTTATAGAAGTTAGAATTGATGGGGGGGAATAACATATTGCTATGTAGGACTTTTTATTATTAATGTCTTTGATCTCTATCCAACTATATTGGTTGTGAGGGTCATTTTTATAAATCCTAGCATGGGGGGAGATTTTCTTCTTAATGTAACAAGCTATTCCCCCAATGCTCTACAGGAGGATCGCTTGTTCCAGGTAGACCACAACGTAAAGCCATCTATGTTAGGGTCCTTAGATTCTTTGTGCTCCCATGTTTCAACAAGCAAAATAATATCAACATCATTTGAAATCCAACTTAGCTTAGGGCCTTTGTTCCATGGGAAGCCCCAATAGTTCCAAGAAAGGATCCGGAGCATGTTTAATTGCTATTGATTACTATATTTTGGTTTCTATCTCGAATAAGGGCTTTTCTATTTCTCATTATTGCCCATTTTCCTTCCTTTCTAGCTTCTTTTACCTTTTGAACCTCCTTTCTTAATTCTGCTTGATCTTCTGGAATGAGATCTTCATTTATGAATATTCTCGTTCCTTTTAGACTTGAGGTTTTACTAAGTATGTCGTACTTATGATCAGTGGAGCTCACATTTATGCGGATTAGTCTTCCTTTATTCTCGGTTAATTTCCCCAACCTTGTTGCTTCTGTGAGACACACTGTTTCAATTTGTAATCTATGATCCTTTATGCGGATTAGTCTTCATTTATTCTCAGTTAATTTCCCCAACCTTGTTGCTTCTGTGAGACACATTGTTTCAATTTGTAATCTATTATGTAATTCTGTTTGGGCTAAGGCTAAAGTATCCTCATCTACTTCCTCTTTTAAACCGAATATTATAAGGTTCAAGGCCCTTTTTGTGGTAATATATATCTAATATATATATTATATATATGATATATATACAAAGTGTTAATAAAAACTAAATCTTTTCCTAAATTACACGTAAATAAGTCCAAAATAAGGACGAATTAATAACTAATACCTATTATCACCAAACATTAAGATTTTCGATATAAAATACAATATTAAATAATAATCGAAAAATAATAAATAATATTTTTGATATAAAATTCATATTTACAACTACTTTCTTAATAAGTTATTTTAATATTTAATATATTTGGTTTTTTAAACTTACTAACTAACAAAAACGATATGCAATAATTTACCTAAATGCAATAATATATTTATCTAAATATGTATAAGGAGTGGGTACTATAGTTTATTAAATGCAATACAAAATAACTGAATGGTGTTTCTAACTTTGAGAATTATAGTAATTGTTTGTTTTAATTATCAATAATAATAATAAACTTATTTATAAATAAAATATTATTAATTATGTAAAAATCTAAATAACATCATTTAGCGCTTTTAGTTATATTTTAAATTATCCCACGTGGATGTGAACGATATTCCATGTATTTGTTCACTAATTTTTATCGTGTTCACTTATTTTATTGATTTCATTTCATTAATGATAATGACCATAAAAGTACGTCGAAGAATATTCAATGCATCTTGTCTAGCTTTGACAATATTTAACAAGTAATCGCTTTGATTACGTTCATTCTTAACATACGATCGACACACGCAATTGGGAAAATTGAGAAAACTGGACAAACAAGACGCCAAGATAAGATAATCACATTCACAGTTCTGCTATTCAAATAAGTTACTCCACTTTTCTCTCCGCCAGCATGATCTCTCCCACATCAATAGTGACATAATAGAAACTACGTGTATCTCGATAGTCATTAAAAGATTCCTTACGTCTGCCGCTATCACAAAGTTGCCAACGACTTTGATGAGTGTTCGGCATGAAAATACGATACCAAGTATTACTTTAACAAATACATTCAAAATAATGAAATGTGTCAAGCCCTTAATCTTGAATTGAACGTCCTGAAATTCCTGACCTGCATATAATTCACGAAGTTGGCCTTCTTAGGGATAAGCATAACAAGATTTTAGAAACGAGTGCCTGACCTGCATATAATTCACGAAGTCGGCCTTCTTCGGGATAAGCATAACAAGATTTTAAAGACGAGTGCCTGTTCAAAATTTTAAAAACGTGTTCAGCTAATGCCTTACATTTTTAAAATGGTACGTTTGCAATAATAAGATTGTGTTCAGCGCAATCGAAATTGTTCATTGCAATGTTACAGTTAATGGTGTGAAGTAAAACGAATGTATTTAACTGCAAAGAGGTTTTATCTTGAACAGTTCATCAATGTTAAGCGAAAGTTGACGTTTAGTGTTTTTATGGATTTGTTAATGTAAAGTTAATATTTCGTATTTTTATGAAAATGTTGAGATGAATCGGTAACTTAATTTGTGTGACTATAAATTTTATAAAATAAATTAAATATTTTCATAATTTTATAAAATAAATTAAAAATTCAACAAATATATTTGAATTTAAAAAGTGTTTTTGTTTTGAATAATTTTTAATTGAAAAAGGTTATTTTTTTAATAAAAAATTGAAGAGTAAATTTATTATAAATTTTAATTTTTTATATGTATATTATTTTTTTGGTAAGTTTGGTAAGGAATTATATTCAACATTCACCTAGATCAGGGAAGGGAATTGGAAAGGGTGACTTTCACATCAAGGAAGTGTCTTAGAGAGCAACCGGATAACTATCCTATCCAAGACCCCATAGACATAAAATTCTATTATTTTATATTATACTAAAATTTAAATATATTTAAATATCATTTAATGTCTATTAGTTTTATTTGGGATGGTTAAGACGAATAATTAGAACCCTTCTCACCCAAGTTCAATTCCTATAAATGATATGATAATATTTTATATAAAGACTTCTACCTTATGATGTATTCCTCATATTAATATTAATGTATAAATTTGTATAATAATACTTAATACTATATTAAGGCTCAAACATATATTAATATTATTTAGTACTACATTAAATTCAAGCATAAGTCGAAAATTTTTGTTTTTACGAGAGATTTTTCGGTGTAAATCACAAGATCTATCATTTGTCGACGCGTTTCGAACCAATTAATGTGATTCATCCTCAGGACAAGTTGAAGAGCCAGATCCAGCTTTTCACAATTAATGTGATTCATCCTCAGGACAAGTTGAAGAGCCAGATCCAGCTTTTCACGTTAAATAACTTTGAGCAGAGCCTCCAACGGCTAACTAGGCCAATGGCTAAATTGGATTGGGGACCTTATATAAATAATCTAAATTAATAAAGGACTATACCTCTAAATAAAAATATAAATAATTAAATTTAATTGGTTGTTAATTTAATAAAAATATAATTATTTTAATTTCATTGGTTAATAATTTAATAGTTAGTTAGAGGGGAATTAGCTAATAAATACAAAGAAATAAATAAATAAAATAATACTGAAAAATAAAATAAATCAATCCACAAATAAATAAAATAAATACATGAATAAATAATTAGTTAAAAATAATAATAATAGTAATAATAATAAATAAATAAATATTGTAAAAATTAATTTATAAAAAGATGAGACAAGAAACGAGGGGAGGGGAGGAGGACGGGTAGAACGGAAGAAAGCGACTAGGAAAAGAGAGTTGGGACCCAACCTATCACGACCCCAAGCCTACGGTGGTCTTTCAACCGTGCTGGCGAGGTGCGGCACCACCGAACACTTTCTTTTTAACAATACTCGGGCACATGGACTATGCCTTAATACACTTTCTCCTACTTAGTTTGTGATTCTCAACCAAGTATAATTATGTTATCCTTTATACCAATGAACACCCATACACATTCATTATCAATAGCATTATATAAGAGAAATGCAACAGTATAAAGGGAGGGGCAACTCCCTGCAATATGAGTCCGCCCAACAATATATTATATAATATTTTGTTTTTACAATGCACAAGTTAAATCTTGGGAAACCCCAAATTTACACTTAGCCAAATATACAACTTCAGCAAACTCGGTTGCCCAGCTCGACGGCACCTCCGCACGGTCGCCGCACGACTAACCAAACCTTCGTTCACCCCGTCGCACCGTCGTGTTGTTCACCTAACTCGGGCGCACCTCCAAGTCGCCACACACGGGCGCCTCCCACCAAGGCACACCTCCATCCACAAACCAACTGTCACGCCCCCAAGCCTACGGTAGTCTTTCAACTGTGCTGATGAGGTGCGACACTACCAACCGTTTTCTTTTCACCAATACTTACGATTGTAGACTACGCCTTAACCATCCGTACTTAGTTTATTTTTCGTTACCAAGTATTATTAATGTGTCTTTATACCAATGAACACCCATACACATTCATTATCAACAACATTATATAAGAGAAATGCAACAGTATAAAGGGAGGGGCAACTCCCTGCAATATGAGTCTTCCCAACAATATATTATACAATCTTTCGTTTTTACAATGAACAAGTTAAATCTTGGGAAACCCAAATTTACACTTAGCCAATTTTCACAACTTCGGCAAACTCGGTTGCCCAGCTCGTCGGCACCTCCGCACAGTCGCTGCACGACTCACCAACCCTTCGTTCACCTCGTCGCACGATCGTGTTGTTTGCCCAACTTGGGCGCACCTCCAAGTCGCCACACATGGGCGCCTTTGCCCGAGACACACCTCCGTTCACAATCTCAACACTTCACCATTTAGTCGTGCACGGCGCGCCCTCACCCGGCCGCCCGTCTGCACGTCCACCCGTTCACCTGTTCAACTTCGCCCAAGTCGCCGCACGACTTCACCTGGGTCGCTACACGACTTCACCCGGTTCGCCCGAACGACCTCACCCGGGTCGCCACATGACCTCGCTCGGGTCGCCCGAACGACGTCACCCAGGTCCTTCTTGAACGACCTCCTGAACGACCTGCCTGAACGACTTTCCCGAACGACCTGCCTGAACAACTTGCCCGAACCACCTGCCTGAACGACTGTCCGAACGACCTGCCTGAACGACCTGCCCGAATCACTGTTGGAACAACCTGCCTGAACAACTTTTCTGAACGACTTTCCTGAATGACTTTCCTGAACGACTTTTCTGAATGACTGTCCGAATGACCTGCCTGAACGATTTTCCGAACGAGTTTCCTGAACGACTTTTCTGAACGACTGTCCGAACGAGTTTCTCGAACGACTGTCCGAACGATTTTCCCGAACGACTGTTCGAACGACTTTTCTGAACGAGTTCACACCCGAGTTCTGCCCGTCGTGCGGGCTCATCCACGCACTTCACAACTCCGTGTTCGAACTTGTGGATCAATTGCTTGATTAATGGTCATTTACCTCCAAACGCCCTCCAATATATATGGGCGGGTGGCGGGTTGTGTCACCCGGCCGACCCACACCAAACGCCTAGCTGACTCGTTCATAATGTGTTGTCATGCCCAGAGGATGGTCGGCCTGCCCAACTCATGGGACCGCCCCCTCAACTCGCCCAACCCCTTATAAACTCGCCCAAGGTTCATTTCATTTCATGTTTCACACGCACTTCGCATGGTGGAGTCGCTCTACCCGTCGCATGAACCGTAGGTCCTGACATCCTCCCCCACTGGAAGTCATTGTCGTCCTCGAAAATATCTAACCCCAGCAACCATCTATCACCAAGATCACCATACCAAGGTATACATCCATTGGTATGTCATACATCAGATATCCTCTCAATCCATGATCATTAACCACCTTGTCACAATCTCCACATGCTGCTCCATTGTGGAAGGTTGGCCCCTCCATCTCGAGCTACATGTTCACTGCAACATATCGTGTCGACCTCATCATGTGTCGTCCTCATGTGAACTGCTGCCATGATACTCCAACACAATGCCAACATATCTCTGTACACTACATGTCCCCATGTCTGAACTAGTTGGGTAGCTAATCCAACCATCACGCTCAAACCATGAGAGTGAACATCCTCATGCCAACATCAGTCGTTTCTCTGAGCATCCCATCACATCATCAACTCGATCAAGAATCCATCCATATAATTGTAAGTCATGCTCAGGTCCATGAAGTAGCCCTCATCTCATCTGCAACATGCTGTCCAAAGTAGTTGAGTCTCGGCTCAACCCATGCCCAAGTGTTGCCACCAAGGCATCATCATCATCGTAACTCCATCACTCCAAAGTGCCTCATATCGATCCTCCACATCAAGTCACTCTTTCAAGCCATTCCCATACATGTACTTGAAAGTATGCACCCCATCCTGCATCAATGTCTCTGACCTCAGCTCCTCAATGCATCAGATCCCTTAAGTCCACCATATATGAAGTCCCTAAAAGTCACAACAATCTCATGTCATCATGAGCTCCATAATCCATCCCCAACCAACATCTCAGCAAGCATACAAGTCTCGGCCCAAAGGTCTCTGCAAGATGCCTCAGCTCTCCATGTAGTAGAAATGCCCCATAGTCTGCTCACAACTCCATCCAAGTCCGTGGCCTTGTTGTACAAGAGTGCACAACCTCTCCATCAGCTCATACATAAAACATCTCCATGTCACACTAGCAAATCCATCTGCACAACATCCCTGCTTTGGCTCTCCTCATTGGATGCTCATAAGTGACACCTCTATAAGTGTTCCCACATAATGTACCTGCATAATACTGCCATGCTCCATGTCTCCAACCTAATGTTCATGACTAAGTTGCCCATGTAGTCCAACCAAGTAGACCCATCACAACAATCGGTCATCCTCACCCAATTCTGCAATCTTTGGTCTAGTGAACTCGGTCACCCAACCATATCATCATCACATGAGTCTCTCCATCATAGCTCCTCCACCAAAGGTTCCACCAAGACTTTCTCTTGGTCTCAGCCATGAGAAGTCCACCCAAGCAACTCAAGTGTGTGCCCTCCAATCTGTCCATGAGTCATGCTGGGCACTTAGTCATGTGGCTAAAGCATGACCCATTCATCCGCAACGATCATCAAGTTCCACCCTTGTCACGAGCCTTTGTACCTTCTACCATAAGGTCACAAACAACCCCAAAAAGTCCTGCAACAATCAACAATCCTTGCTTCTTCATACAAGGTCTCATCATAGTCATCCATGGTAAGATGCTCCCTAGCATCGGCATACTGGCTTTGCCCTCCCCTGCATACGGTCCATCTACTAAATGCTCAAGTGAAACACAAGTATCAATAGTAATTACATCATCATTATCATCATGAGGTTCCTCCAAGAGAGTACCCTCATCCATACATGTCCGCAAACTGCACGATCCTGGTCCAACTTAATCAATCTCAAGCTCATCCTCCATCATGATCATGTCTATAACATCTTCAACTATCACGACTTCCTCTTACTTGTCAGTACAATCTACAACTTCATCTTGCTCCATTGTCCAACCAAGTTGAAGAAGCTCATCTTCAACATTCTTTTCCAAGGCTGCAAGCTTCTCTCGAATCCGGGGATTCTCCTTTTTCATCCGCTTCAACCTGTAAAAGGTAAGCAAGAGCTTCCCTTCGCATTCTTCCAAACCTGCCATGCCTTGTCACACGTCTTCCCTGGTTCGCACTTCGTTTGGTCCACAGACGCCCAAACCGTGTATACCTGCCCACATGCAGTCCCACTTGCCCACCTGACAAGTGCCCAAATCGTATGACCATCACGTAGTACTGCCTGCCCGAGTCTACAACACCTGGTTCCAACCTTCACCAGCTTCACCAAGTTCCTGCAATCATGAACCAACCCTTGTTCCACTTGTATGTGAAATTAACTTCCTTCACTTGCAGTACCTGCTTCCACTGTCACTTCATCATGAGCAACCCTGCTCAAACCCGAACCTGTTCAACAACTCTGATACCAACTGTCAAGTTGTGTATCAGCTTCAATGCTTCAACACCCGAACCTGTTCATGGCTTTGATACCAATTCTCACGCCCCCAAGCTTACAGTGGTCTTTCAACCGTGCTGGTGAGGTGCAGCACTACCAACCGTTTTCTTTTCACCAATACTTACGATTGTAGACTACGCCTTAACCATCCGTACTTAGTTTATTTTTCGTTACCAAGTATTATTAATGTGCCTTTATACCAATGAACACCCATACACATTCATTATCAATAGCATTATATAAGAGAAATGCAACAGTATAAAGGGAGGGGCAACTCCTTGAGATATGAGTCTGCCCAACAATATATTATACAATCTTTCGTTTTTACAATGCACAAGTTAAATCTTGGGAAACCCCAAATTTACACTTAGCCAATTTTCACAACTTTGGCAAACTCGGCTGCCCAGCTCGTCGGCACCTCCGCACGGTCGTCGAACGACTCACCAACCCTTCGTTCACATCGTCGCACGATCGTGTTGTTTGCCCAACTTGGGCGCGCCTCCAAGTCGCCACACACGGGCGCCTCTGCCCGAGACACACCTCCGTTCACAATCTCAACACTTCACCGTTTCGTCGTGCATGGCGCACCCTCACCTGGCCACCCGTCTGCACGTCCACCCATTCACCCGTTCAACTTCGCCCAAGTCACCGCATGACTTCACCCGGGTCATCACACGACTTCACCTGGTTCGCCCGAACGACCTCACCTTGGTCGCCACACGACCTCGCCCGGGTCACCCGAACGACCTCACCCAGGTCCTGCCTGAACGACCTCCCGAACGACCTGCCTGAACGACTTGCCCGAATGACCTGCCTGAACGACTTGCCCGAATGACCTGCCTGAATGATTGTCCGAACGACCTGCCTGAACGACCTGCCTGAACGACTGTCCGAACGACCTGCCTGAACGACTTTTTTGAACGACTTTCCTGAATGACTTTTCTGAACGACTGTCGGAACGATTTTTCTGAATGACTGTCCGAACGAGTTTCCCGAACGACTTTTCTGAATGACTTTCCGAACGAGTTTCTCGAATGATTGTCCGAACGATTTTCCCGAACAACTGTCCGAACGACTTTTCTGAACGAGTTCACACCCGAGTTCAGCCTGTCGTGCAGGCTAATCCACACACTTCAGAACTCTGTGTTCGAACTTGTTAATCAATTTCTTGATCGATGGTCGTTTACCTCCAAACGCCCTCCAATATATACGGGCGGGTGGCGGGTTGTGTCACCCGGCCGACCCACACCAAACGCCCAGCCGACTCGTTCATAATGTGTTGTCTCACCTAGAGGATGGTCGGCCCGCCCAACTCATGGGATCGCCCCTTCAACTCGCCCAAGGTTCATTTCGTTTCATGTTTTGCACGCACTTCGCATGGTGGAGTCGCCCTGCCCGTCGCACAAACTGCAGGTCCTGACACCAACACTCCAACAAGTCCTCGTGCACACTTGCACGATGGGCGAGCGCTCACTCGAGTCACCAAGACACCCACACCAAGTCGTCACACAAATCGACCCTCCGCACGATCACCTTGGGTACGTCTTGCCCAACACGTTCACCTCTTCACCAAGAGCTTCACCAAGTGCGACTCTACCAAGGGAGCGCATGAGCTATGCACTCATCTCCCTTCTAATCTGCGCACAAGTGCCTTACTCCAAGAGAGGAGTGCGTATGATCAAGTGTGAATGAGTTCTCCAAGTGCTCCAACTCTCAAGTGTATATACCCATCGTAATAGTGGGTGGGGCTACCTAGCCGACCACCCACACACCCCTCCATCGCAATTTGGGCATTCTACCAAGTCAGCCTTACCTCCCAACGTAGGTCGGCCAACCCCCATTGCAAACCTCCAAACGTGGGTATAAACTCCATCGTATAACACTTAGTCGCTCATCATAACGTCGCATAAGTTCGTCGCATATCTACCACAGCTCGTCGCATAACCACCCGCTCAACCATCGTTCGGTCATGCATGACCGCCCGTCTTGTGCACGCGCCCGGTCGCCCGACGCCCAACCGCACCGCACACCCGAGGACCTTACATCCTCCTCCACCTGAAATCGTTGTCTTCCTCGACAACATACCATCCTGGTAACCATCCACCAAGATCATCCATGATGTCAACTCCTCCACATACTGCAACCATCACTACAACATATGTAGAACCACCATCTCCACCATGTCTCACCTCGGCAACCATCTGTCACCAAGATCACCATACCAAGGTATGCACCCATCGGTGCCATATGTCGGAAGTCATCTCAATCCATGATCATCAACCACCATGTCACAATCTCCACATGCTGCTCCATCATGGAAGGCTGGCCCCTCCATCTCAAGCTACATGCCCACTGCAACATATCGTGTCGACCTCATCATGTGTCGTCCTCATGTGAACCGCTGCCATGATACTCCAACGTAATGCTAACAGATCTCTATACACTACTAATCCCCATGTTTGAACTAGTCAGATGATCAGTCAAACCATCACGCTCAAACCATGAGAATACACATCCTCATGCCACAATCAGTTGTTTCTCAAAACATCCCTGTCACATCCTGAACTCAATCAAGAATCCATCTCCATAAGTAAACCATGCTTAGGTCCATGAAGTAGACTCCATCTCATCTGCAACATGTCATCCATGATGTTTGGTGTCAATGTGCTACATGAAATCAGCCACATCTATCCCAACATCATCCATATGTGTGCCTCCTCAATATGAAGAGACCATCTCATCAACCCCCAACTCTCAGTGTGCCACATCCAGGTCCATGAAGCAACCTCCATCATATCTACAATGTGTCATCCCTCAAGTCTGCCATAGAAACAAGTATACACCTGTCTCATCTATCCATGTGCTGCCCATGATCATAGATCAATCAGTTCCCATGTGTCAAAAGTAGTTGAGTCTCGGCTCAACCCATGCCCAAGTGTAGCCACCAAGGCATCATCACCATTGTAACTCCATCACTCCAAAGTGCCTCATATCGATCCTCCACATCAAGTCACTCTTCTAAGCCATGTCCCATGCATGTACTTGAAAGTATGCACCCCATCCTGCATCAAAATCTATGACCTCAGCTCCTCAATGCATCAGATCCTCTAAGTCCACCATATATGAAGTCCCCAAAAGTCACAACAACCTCATGTCATCATGAGCCCCATAAGCCATCTCCAACCAACATCTCAGCAAGCATACAAGTCTTGGCCCAAAGGTCTCTGCAAGATGCCTTAGCTCTCCATGTAGTAGGAATGCCCCATAGTCTGCTCACAACTCCATCCAAGTCCATGGCCTTGTTGTACATAAGTGCACAACCTCTCCATCGGCTCATAAAAACATCTGCATGTCCCATCAGCAAATCCATCTGCACAACATCCCTGCTTTGGCACTCCTCATTGGATGCCCATAGTGACACCTCTACAAGTGCTCCCACACAACGTCCCTGCATAAGGCTGCCATGCTCCATGTCTCCAACCTGATGTCCATGACTAAGTTGTCCATGTAGTCCAACCAAGTAGACCCATCACAATAATCAGTCATCCCCATCCAAGTCTGCAATCTTCGGCCTAGTGAACTCGGTCACCCAACCATATCATCATCATGTGAGTCTCTCCATCATAAATCCTCCACCAAAGGTTCCACCAAGACTATCTCTTGGTCTCGACCATGAGAAGTCCACCCAAGCAACTCAAGTGTGTGCCCTCCAATCTATCCATGAGTCATGCCGGGCACTTAGCTATGTGGCTAAAGCATGACCCATTCTCCACAACGATCATCAAGTTCCACCCTTGTCACGGGCCTTTGTACCTTCTACCATAAGGTCACAAACAACCCTAACAAGTCCTGCAACAATCAACAATCCTTGCTTCTCCATACAAGGTCTCATCATAGATATCCATGGTAAGATGCTTCATAGCATCGGCAAACTGGCTTTACCCTTCCTTGCATGCGGTCCATCTACCAAATGCTCAAATGAAACACAAGTATCAATACTTACTTCATCATCATGAGGTTCCTCCATGAGAGTACCCTCATCCATACATGTCTGCAAACTGCACGATCCTGGTCCAACTTGATCAATCTCAAGTTCATCCTCCATCATGATCATGTCTACAACATCTTCAACTATCACTGCTTCCTCTTCCTTGTTTGCACAATCTGTAACTTCACCTTGCTCCATTGTCCATCCAAGTTGAAGAAGCTCATCTTCAACATTATTTTCCAAGACTGCAAGCTTTTCTCGAATCCGGGGATTGTCCTCTTTCATCTGCTTCAACCTGTATAAGGTAAGAAAAAGCTTCCCTTCACATCCTTCCAAACCTGCCATGCCTTGTACTTCATCTTCCCCAGTTCGTACTTCTTTTGGTCCACAGATGCCCAAACCATGTATACCTGCCCACACGCAGTCCCACTTGCCCACCTGACAAGTGCCCAAATCGTATGAATAGCACGTAGTACCGCTTACCCAACTCTACGACACCCGGTTCCAACCTTCACCAGCTTCACCAAGTTCCCTGCAACCATGAACTGGCCCTTGTTCCACTTGTATGTGAAATTAGCTTCCTTCACCAGCAAGTACCTGCTTTCACTGTCACTTCGTCACGAGAAACCCTACTCAAACCTGATGCTCTAATACCAACTGTCACACCCCCAAGCCTACGGTGGTCTTACAACCGTGCCAGCGAGGTGCGGCACCACCGAACACTTTCTTTTTAACAATACTCGTGCACATGGACTACGCCTTAATTCACTTTCTCCTACTTAGTTTGTGATTCTCAACCAAGTATAAATATGTTATCCTTTATACCAATGAACACCCATACACATTCATTATCAACAGCACTATATAAGAGAAATGCAACAGTATAAAGGGAGGGGAAACTCCCTACAATATGAGTCCGCCCAACAATATATTATACAATCTTTCGTTTTTACAATGCACAAGTTAAATATTGGGAAACCCCAAATTTACACTTAGCCAAATATACAACTTCGGAAAACTCGGTTGCCTAGCTCGTTGGCACCTCCGCACGGTCGCCGCATGACTAACCAAACCTTCGTTCACCCCGTCGCACCATCGTGTCGTTCGCCCAACTCGGGCGCACCTCCAAGTCGCCACACACGAACGCCTCCCACCAAGGCACACCTCCGTCCACAAACCAACACTCCAACAAGTCCTCATGCACACTTGCATGATGGGCGGGCGCTCACCCGAGTCACCAATATGCCCACGCCAAGTCGTCGAACAAATCGACCCTCCGCACGATCACCTCGGGCATGTCTTGCCCAACACGTTCACCTCTTCACCAAGAGCTTCACCAAGTGCGACTCTACCAAGGGAGCGCATGAGCTATGCACTCATCTCCCTTCTAATCTACGCACAAGTGCCTTACTCCAAGAGAGGAGTGCGTATGATCAAGTGCGAATGAGTTCTCCAAGTGCTCCAATGCTCAAGTGTATATACCCATCGTAACAATGGGTGGGGCTGCCCAACCGACCGCCCACACACCCCTCCATTGCATCGTTTGGGCATTCTACCAAGTCAGCCTTACCTCCCAACGTAGGTCGGCCAACCCCCATCGCAAACCTCCAAACGTGGGTATAAACTCCATCGCATAACACTTAGTCACTCATCATAATGTCGCATAAGTTCGTCACATATCTACCGCAGCTCGTCACATAACCACCCGCTCAACCGTCGTTCGGTCATGCACGACCACCTGTCGTGTGTGCACGCCCGGTCGCCCGACGCCCAACCGCACCGCACACCCGAGGACCTTACACAACCCATCGGAGCCAACATCTACTGATCTTCCAACCATCCTCTCTATTGGGATTGCACGGGCTCTTTTCAATCTCCAGAGCTTCCCTGAATTTCTGATGATGGAACTGTGAAACTCTAGCAATGACGCTAGACTCCTCAATAATAATAATATCCATCTCTATCACCCAATAAAGTATTAATCTTTTTTATATGAATATAATCATTAAAAGGTTAGTTAAATATATATTTATATAGTTTTTTTTCCAAAATTTATAATAATCTCCATATTTATTTTTCCTATGGAAAAGAAAACAATGATTTTATTAATCAAATAAAACTACATTAGTATTCCACTGTGTAGCTTTGCTTTCCATGAGGCCAAAAAACTTGGGCAAAGTATTTCACATATTAGCATAAACAACATTAGCATAGTATGGAGTTGCATATTACATCTTAAGAGTTATCATAAATATTAAACAAACAAACAAAAAAATTCTAAAAACATATTAAAAAGAAAAAACCAAAACGCTCATTACACTATGTAGAAATTATGTCCATAATTTTCATATTTATTATTTAACAAAATATTAATATTTTTTTATAAACACAATCATTAAATAGTTAATTAAACATATATTATGTTAATGTAGTTGTTTTTCCAAAAATTTTAATAATCTTGATTGTGACTAAGCATACTCTAGCCCAATACGAAAGAGTTGTTATATTATATAATCATTTTCACAGAGTTAAATAACATATTAAATTATTTTTAAATTAAATTAAATTGAAAAATTATAACAATCTTATGTCTATAAATATTGTTTTTGGCTTAGGTTCTCAAAACTTATGGTTTATAACTTATTATTATGTAATTATTTCTTTGTAATTTTTCAATAAGGCCATTGATGATGGACTAAATAAAATAGTTTCAAACACAAGAAGATGACTAATGATCTAAATAAATAGTATATGTTAGTTGGACTTGAATAAAAAGTCAGAAATTAAAATAAAATAATAATATATTATATATATATATATTATTAACTTCAAATTTATATAAATTGTTTTTTAATTTAAATCAAATTTCTTTTTAAAAAATGGACTAAGCTAACAAAAACCATATGCGATAATGTGCCAAATTATATACATTAAGTTATATAAATATGTATAAGGAGAGGGTACTCTGAGATATTAAGTACAAGAAAAAGTAATTGAATGGTGTTTATAATGATTTTGGAAATTATAGTAATTTGTATTTTATTTTTTTAATTATTAATAATATTTTTGGTTTTAATAATATTTTAATTTTTTAATTATTAATAATTATAATAAATTTAATTATAAATAAAATGTTATTAATTATGTAGAAATCTCAATAAACCACTTTTAAAACTAATTCACTCAAAATACCATTTAG
>APFE030388583.1:51971-74614 GCA_000404065.3 Pinus taeda | reverse complement strand
ATATATATATTATCTGGGTCATTCAACTGGGAAAACAATGACAAAGAAGAAAACATGATACTCATGTTAATTGCTCAAATGAGTCATGTACCAGTGGTGTGCTATTCAGAAGAGTGCTGGAACATATGCATGTATTCAAATCTTCAAAAGGTAGAGATATGGTTTATTTGAGTGTTGGGTTTGGCATTAGACAAAAAAATTGTCTGATTGGGATATAGCATTATAGTGCATTAGTATCCATAGTTGGCATTGGTCTTGACTTTCCACAAAAATCAATATATAACCTCTCTTATAAATTTGTTAAATTTATATTTAGATACATGAGTCCATTTATAAAGATTGCATCTACCCAATGCAAACTTCTTTTAATTCTATTTCCTTTCTAATGTTGTTTCAAATTGGATTCGATTTATCTTTAATTTCTATTATTTTCTCTTGAATTTCCTTTAGTTAGAACAAAGGGATTCTTTTGTGTTACTCCCTTTATGAGCAAACGAAGGGTTGGTTTCCATTTCACTTCTCAACCACATGCTCCTAGGCAGATCCTTTCTTTGAAAATGAAAATTTTCCATAATGTTGAGAGTCCCCATGGAGGAAAGAGCTATAGTGAAGCTCCCACCTATTATTTAACAGTGGATATGTTTGCAATGATCCTAATTATAGTGTAAATTTTTTTTATCTTTATATGTGAAATATATAACCTCTCTTGCGATAGGAAATGTCAATATATAATCTCTCTTGAACTAGGAACAAGTCTCTTCCACTGGATATATATTACAAATGGATATTCACATTGAAATAAAAATACAATTCAGATCATCATTCTAATACAAATTCAATACAATTCGGAATCTTCAATTCAATTGATCTCTTTGATAAAATGATTCAAACAAAGTTCAATTATCTACACATCATAACAAACATTCTCAAATCAGGTAAAACTGGATGTAACTGTGTAGAAGAGAATGGTGTGTTTATGATTTGCAATCCTCAATCTAATGAACTCAATAATCCTTAATTGTGTATAAGTTTATCTTCTACTATGAAAGAAATCAACATATCACATCGTTACAAAATTCACATTGCGATGTGGTTACAAAAATTAATCCATGCCACCCCTATGCTTGATGGCCTTCATTTCTAGCATTTCCCAAAATTATTCAGTCTCCTCCCTAACCAAAGTATCGTAGACTACGCAAGATCGGCTAATTAGGATGTGCTTGAATGTTACCATATCCTTGACTCCAATTTGCTCCTTGTAGTCATGGAGGGACTAAGTAGCCCAATTTTCCACTTGTGTTACTACTCCCAACATTGAGTGGAGGTGTCATATAAACACAGTTAGGATTTAAACCTGCACTGGTAGGGGTATATGAGGTGGGCACAACCCCTGGCTGATAGCAGGGGAGGTGGATGTTAATCAACTCTTAGTATGATGGTGTTTGCTCTGCAATGTGGTCCAACATGTTGGAAATCATCCTATTTGCCTTAAACTGGCTTAGACCATAGCCTGCCCTACTTGTCAACCCTCCTCCTCTTTCCAACACTTCTTGAACCTTTGATTCCTCCCTCTCTTGCCTTGCCAATTGTTTTTTATATTCCTTGTCTTCCCTTGCTTTTTGTCTCTCCAACCTTTCCTTTGATCGAGCTTTTGCTATTGCAATCCTTGTAGCTCTCTTGTCCTTGGCCAACTCCTTCTTTCTCTTTTTAGTTTCTTGAATTTCATTTTTTTATGTCCAGACTCAAACAATCATTTCATATAATCTTCAGATGTGAGCAACTGTGAAATCCTCCCCAAACGAGGACAATCTGCATTTGAGTGCCTTGATGAGGTCTTCACTCTCTCTATTGGTAGCTTTAGGAATGCACCAAGTATTCTTTGATTTTTTAACCCATGCTCCCCAAGATCTAACACTTGGCATTCAACCTCTGGTACAACTAGTTAGTCCCCATTGTTGGCCTCTTTAGGTACTTCATGTTGAATAGGCTCCTCTTCTAGTGAACCATTTTCCACAAAATAATGAACAAGTTCGATGTTGAACTCTAATGGTTGTGAAGGCATGTCCATGCTTTCCTCGTTGGTGGTAGACACATTATGTGTGTTGATATTCATCATGGCCTCTACCAACCATGATGGTGGGCTTACCAGGGCTGACATGCTCAATTGCTCATTGTTTAATCCTATTGCATTATCATTTGAAATCAATTTTGCATTTTCATTCGCTTCATCAACTACCTCATATGGAATATCACATGTAGAATTGGCAAGTGGTTCAGTGGGTGTGACAACCTCCATGATATTGACAATTGGTTCATGGCTGAACTATGTCTCACTCACATGTTTATCATCATCACCATATAGGTTCCCTTCATAAATGGACATTATACCTTCAACGGAAGCAACATCTTCTTGGGCATCAACATGGTCTTGTATGTTCTCTACTTCTTGACCTTCCACATAAAATGCTTGGCTACAACCAATATCATGCATAAGAGCATCAACATTAAGTGTCCATATACCAGTCCTCCTAAATCCAACCTTGATATTAGAAGGTGTGAGAGCCCTTTTAAATGCTTTACTTGCAAGCTCAACTAGCTCAAACCTCTTCATTTCCACCCCTAGATTATTTTCCATCCACGAAGCTCACTTGACCATGGAATAATTCTTGAAAGGCCCAAACACATTGACATCAAGGGGTTGCAATCTGTGAGTTGTATGAGCTAGCAATGTTAATAGGTCAATGCCAAAAATTTTGGCCTCCTCAATTGTTTGCACAACCATGTGGCTTCCACGGCCAACAAAAATCAGTAGGTGTTTGTTTTCAGGAAATTCATCACCTGATACAGATGTAGTAAAGTGACAAAGCTAATTCAGGAATTGTTCCTTTGTCATCCATGCATGGGGATGTGCAACCTTGCGTGCACCTGGTCCATAGTTCTGTATATATTTTTTTAGTTGTGTTTCACCTTTGAATAGATAAAATCTTGGGATTCAAAAACCACTTGCATTGACACAAGAAAGAATAGTGGTCCACTCCTTGCTCTCAGCAAAAATTTTAGGCACATTTATGCTCCCTCTCTTGAAAATTACCTGCATACCACAATTCCTTCCTGCTTAGAAGCTTGTTTCATCACAATTCCATATATGGTTTGGGGCATATGAGTGTTGCTCATATGCAGCAGAAAGAGTGTTATAAAACTTCGACACAATTGCAGGGTATAGATTTAAAGCCATGTCTCTATCAAGGCCCTCAGTTGTATGTAGTAGAAGGTCTGGATACCTTTTTTCAAATCCACCCCACCATGATTTACCAGGAAACCCATCTTTGAAGGGGTTTGGCCTCCCCTAACATATTTGAGCTACTGTGGATTTAAGTTGCATAAGATCTAACACAAGTCCCAATTGGGCCATCTCCTTAAACCTCTCAACCTCCTTGGACTCCTCCTCTCCAGTCATAAGTGTAACAGACCCTCTAAGCTTTCTATTAGTCAACCCATTTATCCAATAATGTATGTTAGAGGTAGAAATACCATGTTTTTTGTACAGGAATGAATTGAATGTCCCTTAAAATCGATGTCATCAATTGTAGCTAGCATGTCTTGCTTTGTCCAACCTCTGATGGCAATGATTTTCTTTGTTGAACTTGCACATTTCATTGTCGTTGATGGTGGGATAATGTGATCTGCCACCACAATTTCCTTTTCAACGACATTACTAGGGGCATTGGGAGCATTCACATCAACCCCCCTATTCTCATATGATGAACTGGATCACAGTTGGGCCCCTCCTCGCCCCTCGCCTCCTCTTGTTCCTTATACGATCTGCAATAGAAACTCTTGGCATGGCTGCAACAATTTGCAAAGTTACCACGAAATTCTGATTTTAAACAACTGTATTAGAAAACAAAGCAATTCATCGGCCTTTGCAATCAATGAGAAACAACAATCAATGCTTTATCTATATATTGTAATTGAATACATCTCAGATATGAAACTTATCATTGAAAGGGTTTTAACTTCTTTATTGATTCTTAGATGATTTTTATGAGTTATTAGGAAGATATATTCCTTTTTAATTTTGTAACAGGTTTGACATAACACAGTTTCCTCAACCCAACTATTTTTATGTATCCTCAAATGATTGTTCTTGGCATTCATTTTATTCCTAGTTGGTAGAAATATGGGTTACCAGGAAGAGCTATTCCTTTCTCTTTTTGTAACAACTTTGACATAACACAGTTTCTTCAATCCAAATAGATTTCTGTGTCCTCAAATAATTGTTCTTGGCATTAATTTTATTCCTAGTTGGTAAAAATACAAGTTATCAAGAAGAGATATTATTTTTTATTTTTGTAACAACTTTGACATAACACAATTTCTTCAACACAACTAACTTTTTGTGTCCTCAAATCATTTTTCTTGGCACTCATTTTGTTCTTACCATTCATTTTATTCCTATTAAGGGTTAGCATGTTCTTATGTAAGGGTTCTTTGTTGTAGTCTCTTTATGTATTTATTCCCTTTCAATTTCTAAAACTCTAAGGCGGAGTCGTTCATGTACTAGTGTCTCTCCCTTATGTAGTTATTCCCTTTCAAATTCTTAGTTCCAATTATTTTTGTTCTTTCAAGTCAAAGCCTAAGTCAAATACAGGTAAGAGGTTTCTTTCCTTGTTGTTCTTGTTCCTACTCTATCCTAATTATTATAACTAAACTATCACAGCTATTACAGTTTGAGTTTTCCAAACCTAATGGTGCATTATATGCCTTCAATGTTTCCCCCACTGTGGTGAAATTCAACCTCAAATAATATTTGGTTTGGTTCTATTATGCCTTATCTATGGTTCTTAGAATCTATTGGCTCAATAGTTGTTAGATGTGTTGCGATGTTTGACTTGCTTGATACTTAACTTGATTTCAGATTCACCTCAAGCACATATTTTTTTAGTTTTGTCTTTCTTCACTCATTATTATATTGTTGGAAGCATCTAATATCAACGATCATTAATATAGGTAATAATTTATCATTGTCGCTGACTGCTTAGGGGAAACAACTCACATTGAATTTTCTATGTGTCAATCAACTTTGATTCTTTACAAACGTATTGGTTTGTTGGCAGCATACAACACTTAGAGGACCCCCTTGAGACTGGAGGATTACCACTCCAAACAAAGAGGTGTAGTCGTGGTAAGGTTAGATGACCTATAATTATTAGGCAGCTCCGTTGATGCAGATTTGCATGATAGCACTTTGAAACCTTCACTTTAAGTTTATGCAAGATATTGATAGACCTTAACGGATAGAATATAACATGTTCTCACATCTATTACAATTTGGGTTTTCCACACCTGTATTGCAGAACAAACCTTCATTAATATCTTTGTCCCTTCTACCTTGAGTATTGTCTAAATGGGTCCCTCAACCACTAGGGAGAATTAAGTTTCAACGGTTCAATATTCTTAAGCATCTATATAAACGGAGAATTATGTCCAACCGTTCAATATCTACAACTGCATGACAAAACTAACGCACAAAAAATGGAATACGACTTTTTTGAAAAACACAAAGCAAAGAAAATTTTAAAAATAAATTTGGGAGACTATGATGTGTTTGAACCGAGCTTCAGCGTATTAATGGCCAAATTTGGAATGCGACTTTTTGGAAAAACACAAATCAAAAAAAATTTAAAAAATAAATTTGGGAAACTGTGCTGTGTCCGAACCGAGCTTTAGCGTGTTAATGGATGAATTAACTGAATTGCCGAATTTTCGAATTCTTCAACCCAATTCGGCCGAATTTGGTAACTATGATATAAAGTGCTTTAACCAACCCTATTTATTTGAACACAAATTACATTAAATTGCTTTCAACAAAAAAAAATAATGCTTTGTTTAGCATAGATAAATAATGTACCAACCCTATTTATTTGAACATAAATTACATTAAATTGCTTTCAACAGAAATAAATAATGTTTTGGTTAGAACGACAGAAATCCATGTTCACTCAGTTGTTTTGCTTGGCTCCTATCATCATATTTCAATCTTCCATCAACCACAAATTGTTTCACTGGTGATGGAAACATCTTGAACAAACATTACTCTGACCTATAATGTTAAATTTCGCTCCGAGATCATTTTGTTTGGACTTTTCGACACTTGGAGGTGAATTGTTGAAGTAATCTTATAGTTTTTGCCCTTATTAATCATCCCTTTTTTCATCTAGTGTGACCGTTTTCTTATCTTCTTTTGCTGCTCTTCTTCATTTTTATTTTCTCTGTGTCATTTTATCATAATTTTAAATAACAATAAAAATTATAAGAAAGCGAATAGATTTTAAAAACATTTGGATAATGTTAAATAAGCTTCTTAAGGCATCAAAATAAATAATTACTTTTAAACTTTTCCTTTTTCCCTATCAATTTCTTATTTTATTTAGTGAATAAAACCTTGTAAAATGACACTTTCTTTCCTCTATCTACTCAAAAAAGGAAGAGCGGTCATTGTAGTTCAGTAGTTCAAGAAGAGTGGTCATTGTAGTTCATAATTTAATTGTTTCATTTCACTAGCATATTTGTTAGATTTGTAATGGTGTTAAATCATCTTAATTGTTTCTTTTAGGGTGGTTTTAAACCTTTGAATTTTATATACATTTTGAGTAATGTTTAAATCTATATGTTTTATATTGTTTTTACTAGCATTTTAAATGATTAATTGCTCAAAGCCTATATGGTTGACCATCTTAGATTTCTACCAATAGCTATAATTTATATTTAATTTTTCAATAAAACATTAATATAATAGTTATTTCATTTTTAAATTCTGTTTTATTAGCTTTAATATTATTTAATGATTTATAACAATAACTGGATTCATATATTTGAATAGCATAATGATAAACAAAAAAATTAAAAAGTAAAATTGTATTAGAAAAAATAATACATTCATAATAAAGAGAATAATAATTATAAAATAGAAAAACATAAGCAATTTAGAATAATATGCTATTTAAAATAATATTAATACAATTATATAAATTAAATGGTTAGTAACTTATAAATAATTCAATAATGATAGGCATTCAAAAATAATATTTTATAATACATTTCATATTACATAACCTAAATAAAATCATAAAAAATTATAATATTATTATTATATTATCAAAAATAAAAATAAAAAATATTTTTCAAAAAATGGTTAATTGATGTCTAACTAGGTTGAGAGATTAAATGGAGAGAGTTACATAGCCACAATCATAAATCCACAAGCATGCAAATAAAATAAACGTTGATTCATATCCCATGGATTACAACGTACAAAAGAGGAAGGAGTGTCCTCAGAGTCGGAAGGCACAACGGAGATGAGGGAAACAAGGAGTGTCCTCAGAGTCGGAAAGCACAACGGAGATGAGGGAAACAACTCAGGATCCATATTAAATGCCACAATCATAAATCCAAAAGCATGGAAATAAACGTTGATTCATATGCCATGGATTACAACGTACAAAAGAGGAAGGAGTGTCATCAGAGTCACGAAGGCACAATGGAGATGAGGAAACAACTCAGGATCCCAGAGAAGGCTGCGTGGTCTAATGCTCGAGAGAATAATGAGGAGCAATAACTTGATGGTTTCAAATGACTTTCAATTTTCTAATTATGTGATTAGTTAATTATATCATATGCTCCAGAGAATAATGAGGAGTAATAAGTGGTTGGTTTCAAATGATTCTTAATTTTCTAATTATGTGATTAGTTAATTATATTATATAATTGGTAACTTTCTATAAATCAAAATTTATATATTGATTTTTAATTTGTCACAGGCATCAATTATTGATGGACACTTGAAAGTATATAAATATAACCCTAATTTTACTATCTAGCAATAAGGTTGTCACATTCATTCTCAGCCATTAATTCACACTTGAAAAGTGGATAAATGCAACCCTAATTTTACTATTTAGCAATGAGGATTTGGGTATTAATCATTGATTGACACTTGAGAAGTAATTTAACTATAATTAAAATATTTGAATTTTGGTCTTAAATAGAAGATGTAAAAAAAAAAATTCTCTCGAATCTGTAAACTATTCTTTTGTAAATTAGATGTTCAATAAATTTTGTGTCACCCTGGATGAATGAAACTAGCTTGAATTCATTTTAACCCTGGATCTATCAAGCATTAAGAGGGATCAAATCCCTCGAAACCAGCTTGAATCCATCTTAACCCTGGATCTATCAAGCATTAAGAGGGATCAAATCTCTCAAGGTGAAAATCCTGTCTCAAGTTTTTCGCTCAAAATAGAGGTTTTCACCTCGAAAGATTCAAAATAAAAGTTTGCACCTAGAAATATTTGATCCCTTTAGACACTTAGTAGATCTGGTGTTAACATTGATCGTGTTTGGGTACATCTCAATACTTATTTTATGAGAGTAAGAGGACTTAATCACAATATTTGATGACAACATTTCTATGGTTATTAAAAGATTGTATGACTTCATCAACTTTGGAGGTTAAGTATTGTGAAGTAAATGAATTTTTTTTATTGCTTAAATCATGAGACATGCATATTTAATGGATTCTTGCTATGGATGGAAAAATGGGTCAGCTCCTGGCGAGCATGGGACAAAAAATCAAAGAATATTTGGTGCATTCCTAAAGCTACGAATAGAGAGAGTGAAGGCCTCATCAAGGCACTCAAATGCAGATTGTCCTCGTTTGGGGAGGAGTTCACAGTTGCTCACATCTAAAGATTATATGAAATTATTGTTTGAGACTGGACATAAAAAAAATGAAATTCTAGAAACTAAAAAGAGAAAGAAGGAGTTGGCCAAAGACAAGAGAGCTGCAAGGATTGCAACAACAGAAGCTCGATCAAAGGAAAGGTTGGAGAGACAAAAATCAAGGGAAGATAAGGAATATAAAAAACAATTGGCAAGGCGAGAGAGGGAGGAAAGAAAGGTTCAGGAAGTGTTGGAAAGAGGAGGAGGGGTGACAAGCAAGGAAGCTATGGTCTAAAATAGTTTAAGGCAAATAGGATGATTTCCAACATGTTGGACCACATTCTGGAGCAAACACCATCATACTAAGAGTTTATTAACATCCAACTCCCCCGTTATCAGCCATGGGTTGTGCCCACTTCATATACCCCTACCAGTGCAGGTTTAGATCCTAACTGTGTTTATATGACACCTCCACTCAATGTTGCGGTTAGTAACACAACTGGACAATTGGGCTACTTAGTCCTTCCATGGCTACAAGGAGCAAATTGGAGTCAAGGTTATGCTAACATTCAAGCACATCCTGATTATCCAATCTTGGGTAGTCCACGATACTTGGGTCAGGGAGGAGACTCAATAATTTTGGGAAATGCTAGAAATGAAGGCCATCAAGCATAGGGGTAGCATGAATTAATTTTTGTAACCACATCGCAATGTGAATTTTGTAACGATGGAATATGTTGCTTGCTTTCGTTGTAGAAGCTAAACTTATACACAATTAAGGATTATCGAGTTCATCAAATTGAGAATTCTAAAGTGCTTTAACCAACCATATTTATTTGAACATAAATTACATTAAATTTCTTTCAACAAAAATAAATAATGTTTTGGTTAGCATAGATAAATAATGTTGTGGTTAAAAGGACAGAAATCCATGTTCACTGAGTGGTTTTACTTGGCACCTATCATCATATTTCAATCTTCCATCAAACAAAAATTGTTTCACTGTGACGGAAACATCCTGAAGAGACATTACTCTGACCTATAATGTTAAATTTCGCTCCGAGACCATCTTGTTTAGACTTTTCGACACTCGGAGGTGGATTGTTGAAGTAATCATATATTTTTTGCACTTATTAATCGCCCCTTTTTTCGTTAGTGTGATCGTCTTCATATCTTCTTCTTCTTTTGCTGCTCTTCTTCGTTTTCATTTTCTCTGTGTCATTTTATCATAATTTTAAATAACAATGAAAATTATAAGAAAGCAAATAGATGTTAAATACATTTGGATTATGTTAAATAAGCTTTTTAAACTTCTCCTTTTTCCCTATCAATTTGTTATTTTATTTATTGAATAAAACATTGTAAAATGGCACTTCCTTTCTTCTACCTACTCAAAAAGGAAGAGCGATCATTGTAGTTCAGGAAGAGTGGTCATTATAGTTCATAATTTAATTGTTTCATTTCACTAACATATTTGTTAGCTTTGTAATTATGTTAAATCATTTTATTTGTTTCTTTTAGGGTGGTTTTAAACCTTTGAATTCATCATATTATCTATTTATATACATTTTGAGTAATGTCTAAATTCTATATGTTTTATATTGTTTTACTCACATTTTAAATGATTAATTGCTCAAAGCTGATATGATTGAGCATCTTAGATTTCTACCAGTAGCTATAATTATATTTAATTCTTTTCATAAAAACTATTAAATATAACGACTGTTTCATTTTTTAAAATTATCTTGTTTTATTAGCTTTAATGTATTATTTTAATGATTTATAACAATAATGAGATTCATATATTTGAATAGAAATAATGATAGCAACAAAAAAAATAATAAGTAAAATTAGTATTAAGAAAATAATACATTCATTATAAAGAGAATAATAATTATAAAAATAGAAAAGCATAAGTAATTTAGAATAATATGACATTTAAAATAATATTAGTACAACTATATAAATTAAATGGTTAGTAATGCTTATAAGTATTCAATAATGATAAGCATCAAAAATATCTTTTTATAATACATTTCATATTATCATAACTAAATAAAATCATAAAAAAATTATAATATTCTTTTAATTTAATATTATTATTATTAAGAAGAAATAAAAAAAATATAATTGATGTGTAACTAGGTTGAGAGATTTGTTTGCCACCCTAAAGAGATTAATGTATTAAATGGATAAAGTTACATAGCCACAATCATAAATCCACAATCATGCAAATAAACGTTGATTCATATCCCATGGATTACAACGTACAAAAGAGGAAGGAGTGTCCTCAGAGTCGGCAGGCACAACGGAGATGAGGGAAACAACTCAGGATCCGTTGATTCATATCCCATGGATTACAACGTACAAAAGAGGAAGGAGTGTCCTCAGAGTCAGAAGGCACAACGGAGATGAGGGAAACAGCTCACAATCTGTATTAAATGGAGAGAGTCACATAGCCACAAGCATGGAAATAAACGTTGATTCATATGCCATGGATTATAACGTACAAATGAGGAAGGAGGGTCGTTAGAGTCGGAAGGCACAATGGAGCTGAGGAAACAACTCAGGGTCCCAGAGATGGCTGCTTGGTCTGATGCTCGAGAGAATAATGAGGAGAAATAACTCGTTGGTTTCACATGACTCTGAATTTTCTAATTATGTGATTAGTTAATTATGTCATATACAAAGAATAATGAGTAGCAATAAGTTGTTGGTTTCAAATGACTCTTAATTTTTTAATTATGTGATTAGTTAATTATATCATATAATTGGTAACTCTTCATAAATCAAAATTTATCTATTGATCTTTAATGTAGTCTCAACTATTGATGGACACTTAAGAGTATATAAATACAACCCTAGTTTTACTATCTAGCAATGAGGTTGTCACATGCATTCTCAACCATTAATTCACGCTTGAAAATTATATAAATGCAACCCTAATCTTACTATTGAGCAATGACGATTTTGGGTGTTAACCATTGATTGACACTTGAGAAGTAATTTAACTATAATAAAAATATTTGAATTTTGGTCTTAAATAGAATGTTTTTCTTCTGTAAACTATTCTTTTGTAAACTAGATGTTCAATAAACTACACGCAAAACTATTTTCATAAATGCTCACTATTTCCATTTCCAGAAACCAGAAGATTTTAATAAATGATCAATACAAATGTTGAGGTACAACTTTATGTTGGAGGTTTGGTGAGGATGACGGCATAACTTGACTTAGCTGATGGCATTCTAAATACAATTATTATTCTCTACGCCATGACAACAAGAATTGTAATCGTCCCATGTACAGACGGCTGTTATGAACGACAACATACAAACGTGCCATGTACATCAACATTGTTGTCGCTGTATTAATACCAACAGACGGTCGTTATCAACGACAACATACTTTGTGCTGCCATGCCCAGACCATGGAGAAACTTAGCGTTATTCGGAGAGTATTTAATTAACTGATAAAGAAACATGGGATTTTACACCAACATCATCAGTTCAATCCTGACGTAAAGCCAACCCCCGTGGCCAGAATCCATGAATTGCCAGAAATGAATTGACCAACTGTGAATTGGGCTGCCTCCGTGGCGCTTGTGATAACATGAAATCTCGGCCAACTGACACGCTTTGATGTTCCTGCACCCGTGCCTCTGTTCAAGTACTCGCCGTAGTACAACGTTTGAAGGGCAAAGTTTCTGTCCCATTCCAGCCAACCGGCAGGATCGATCAAATCGTCGAGAGCTGATTGCATGAAAACAGTTCGAGAGTATTGCTTCCACGGCCTTCCGAGGTATGTCTTGATAGACCCTTCAACTGCTTGCAGATCAGAATCTGCACTTACCTTGCAGTTATGGATGGAAATCTCGATGTTTTGATTGGGATCGGTTCTTCCTTGAGCTGTAATTGTGTTTTGTTGTTGGCTCATGGGCCTTCTTGCCAAGATGTTGCTATTTTGTATTACCACGGCTGCGTTGCCGAAGATAAAATCAACGGTCTCATATATATCTACTTCTCGGTAGAATTGGCGAAGGGAATAAACATATAACATGTCCTGGTACCCTTTGATACTGCAACGATACACTACCGAGAGGTCTGCGCCTACTCGAAGTGCTACGGCTTGGTGCTTCTGAGCTCCCGCGGTGTTCTGGAACATCATGTCTTTGGCAATAAATCCATTTCCAGAGACAGCTGTCACGTAAAAACAGTTAGTCGTTTAAGATCACAAGTACAGGAGAAGAAACTTAGTTTGAGAATTGTAGATAACGACATCTATAATATAATTAAAATTATAAGAAAATTGATAGCAACAACATAGGTTTAAATTGTTACCGAAAGTTGCAGAGTTGAACGTAGTTGAACCATCTTGAACATTCTTGTTTCCGGTGACCACGGTTTGATCCATGCCGTCGCCAATGAACATCAGATTTGTCATCTTCTTCGATATGTCTACATTCTCGTTATAAATTCCAGCTTTTATGTAGATCACATACCTCTTACTACTCTGTTGAGGTGCAGCGTTTACTGCTTGGGTGATGGTCTTATAATTCCCTGAACCATCTTGGGAAACCACCACGTTTGCTTGGCTTGCAGGACTAGATGATTGTAAGAGTCTTCGATCTGCTACAGATAGCCATTCTAGAAATCCATCCTTCTCGATCCGTCCGTAGTGAGAATGGAACACCTCCCGTTTTAGACTCAATAAACGACGATTTTTCAAGCTGTCGCGAGACATGCTCGAAAACTTGTACATGGAAAGGGAGTTGCTTAATAATTCTAACACATTAAGAACTCTGGAAGACAACAGAGGGCTTATGCTACTACTGGTTGTTAAATTGAAATCATGGAAACCATTTAAACAGGTGTCCTAATTCGTCAAGGCTGCGCTGAGCCAAGTGGGGATGTCTTTCTTGATGGAATCGTTGCTCAAGCAAACATTGAGATGATCCATTGTATCTTGAAAAAGTTGGGCACAATCTAGCCATGCCGCGCTTTCTTTTTCATTCATCATATTTTTGTTTAAACTAATAGCAAATTCGTGAGCTTGTTGTACCAGTTCCATACTCTCTTTCATTACCTGACTCATCAAATTATCAATTGTTGCCGTCTCATAGGTAGTGTACGTAGCCAATGACGAGACACAGCGTTCAGGAAATCGTGTCTGGCTACAAACCAACCTTATTTGTCACGCCCCCAATCTTTTTTTCTGTTAATTGGGCGGGTGTGGCACCGCCCAAGCCACCATAGTACTCCATGTTTGATGACTTCACGGACTACGCCTTCCTTCTTTATAATTCCTTATGTATTTATAACAGTTAATCTTTTAACAGCAATTATAAAACATAACAATTATACAAGAATCATAAACAGCAATAATGATTTTTTTATTATTATAACAAACTTTACAACGTGTGGTCGACCACCCGTGCACCACCGCACGGTGGTCCGCCCGCCACTGCTGTATACAATGTATACCCGTTCGTTCAGACCCGAGCAACTTCATTCATCCCTACACACGCCCCGTTCTGTTTGCTACCACCGTTCTGCTGTTCGTTCACGACTTCTGTCCGAACTGCTAACCGCCGTGTGTCTCTGTTCACTGATTGTCCACCTGTTCGTTCAGTCCTCCGACCGAACCTTCGTTTGGTTGTTCGCCCAGTGGCTGAACGACCCAACCCGAATGCTGCTGGTTAGTCTCCACCCGATCTGCCAATGGTCCGCTGTCCTCGTCCGAACGATCCACCGTCTGAACTGACAACCGACCTACTGCCTTCGTGCGAACTGTCGAACGACCCTTCGTTCGGACTGTCAAAACGATTCTTTCGTTTACGCTGTTTGAGCGATCTACAACCTTCGCCGAACTGTTTGAACGACTTCCGCCTGAATGAACCGTTACCTTTCCGACTCTCGTTTGACCTACCGATCGGTTTGCTGTCGACCCGGTCTTTGCCCGAACTGTCAAACAACTTCTGCCCGAACCATCAAACGACTTCTGCCCGAATGATCTGTTGTTCATTCAATCACCCAAACTCTCGAACGACTGCGTTCGGTCGTCTGCCTGAACGACCCAAAGCATACACTTTGCTACTTCTTCGCTCAACCAAATTACCGACTGTAGCTCCCCTTTTGCGAATGCCCGAATCTAGAACTCCGCCACTCGATCTCCTCTCGGCCAACCGAGATTCACCGCTGCGGTCCTGATCTTCTTCGCTGCGCTCAAAACCCGAAATCGCCTTCTCTTCTAGCCTGAACCCACGGGCTCATCTCTGTTCAGAAGTGTCTTTCTTCCTAAGAGACGAGAGCTCTTGATGATCTCTAAATGCCCAAAGGTCCCTTCCTTATATAGGCGCCCTTCCCTTTGAGTGAAGGCGTCGGCTTGCCAAACGGACTCCAACATTTTTAATACGAACCGCCATGTCGTTCACTTTTTCAAGGGTCGGCCCTCTATCATAAAGTAACCGCCCTATGTGTGGGCGGGTTTCCAACCTTTATCGTTCATCGTGGTCCACCCGCCCTCTTTGTTCCTTTTTTAACTGTCGGAGAGGTGCGCGCCTGGGCGGCGCTGCACAAACTTCAAGTCATTACATCCTCCCCCACCCAAAATCATTGTCGTCCCGACAATCCCAGCTCTTTCTCGGACTTGTCGTTCGAACCTTGTAATCCTCCTTCTCCATTTCCACAAAGAGTCTTCTGTTTCCTAGCTTTCTTCCGGTACTCCTTACTCGACCTGTCGTTTCTACGGTGTGTGGTGTTACTGGTACTTGCCCATTTACCAACTCGAATGGACTATACCCTGTAGCAGAACTCTTCTGCATATTGTAGCTGTACTGTGCAATATCTAAGAGTTCTGGCCAATTTTTCTGATCTGCCGTGACGTAGTGTCTCAAGTAATCTTCTAGTAGTGCATTGATGCATTCGGTCTGTCCATCGGTCTGTGGATGGTAGCTTGAACTCATTAGCAACTCCGTCCCCACTATCTTGAATAACGACGTCCAAAACAATCCTGTGAATCGAGTATCTCTGTCGCACACGATACTCATTGGCATCCCCCAATACTTTACTACATACTTGAAGAATAGCTCGGCAGCACTCTCTGCCCCGCATGGTATCTTTGTCGGAACGAAGACGGCATACTTAGAGAAACGGTCCACCACAACCATTACTCCATTATATCCTTGCGTCTGAGGTAGCTAGACAATGAAGTCTATGGAGACACTCACCCAAGGCCTCTCGGGGATGGGTAGTGGCTGTAATAATCCCCCTTGTCTTTGATGGTCTGATTTGTCCTGTTGACAAATAATGTATGTGTGCACGTATTCCTCCACCTCTTCCCGCATCTTTTCCCAAAAGAAGCCCCTTTCAAGTAGGGCCAAGGAACGGCGTTGTCCCGGGTGTCCTGCCCATGGAGAGTCATGACATTCCTTCAGGAGTTGTCTCCTAAGACCCGATGCTTTTGGAATGTAGAGTCGGTTCCCAAAGAACAAGTAGCCATTTCGAAGGAAGAACCTACGGGTTTTTCCCTCCTCTATCTGCTTCTTTATACCTTGTGCCACTGTGTTTGTCTCCAAACTTCTCTTCAACTTGTTCTGCATCTCCTCCGTCATCTGTATTCGGCTCCTACTCCTCTCTGCCCTGTCTTCTCTCTCCAAGGGAGCGAGCTGCCCTTTCCTACTAAGGGCATCTGCCACTATGTTGTGCTTGCCCGGTCGGTATTCAATTCTCATGTCGAATTCCGCCAAGAAGTCTTGCCATCGGGCCTGTTTTGATGAAATTTTCGGTTGTGATGCAAAATAACTAGCTGCGACGTTGTCGGTTTTAACAACAAAAGGCTTCCCCACCAGGTAATGCCTCCAGATCTGAAGAAAATGGATGATGGCAGTCATCTCCTTCTCATGGACCGGATACCTTCGCTCTCTCTCCTGCAACTTCCGGCTTTCGTAGGCTACTGGATGCTCATCTTGCATAAGGACTCCTCCTATTGCAAAGTCTGACGCATCTGTGTGTACCTCAAATGGCCTTTCAAAGTCAGGCAGTTTCAATACCGGTGCCGTTACCATCCGTTTCTTCAATTCGTCAAACGCCTTTTGACACTTCTCCGTCCAGCACCACTTCTGGTCCTTCTTGAGCAAGTCTATTAAAGCTGCTGTGATCTTGGAGTACCCCTCTACAAACCTCCATTGGTAGTTGGTCATCCCCAAAAATACCCTCATGTCGTGGACATTCTTTGGCTCCGCCCAATCCTCTATAGCCTTGATCCTGCTAGGCTCCATCCGAATGTACCCTTGTCCAACGATGTGCCCCAGGAATGGTATCTCTGTTTGAGCGAACACACATTTGGATTTCTTCAAGAACAACTGATTTTCCTGTAGCGCCTTGAAGACCATCGCCAAATGTTTCTTATGATCCTCCATATTGTCACTATAGACCACTATGTCGTCCAGATATACTACCACGAACGAATCCAAGTACGGTCGTAGGACGTCATTCATCAGGGTGCAGAATGTTGCAAGGGCGTTACATAACCCAAACGGCATAACAAGGAATTCAAAACTGCCATACCTTGTCACGATTGCGGTTTTCCTCTCATCCCGATCGGCAACCCGTACCTGATAATACCCTTGTCTCAAATCAAGCTTGGAAAATATTCGAGCTTTCGCAAGCTTATCAAAGCAGTCTGCAGCCAAAGGCAAAGGATATCTGTTCCTTATCGTCTGCTTATTAAGGGCACGATAATCGCAGCACATCCTTAGCTAATTGCTATCCTTCTTCCGCTGAAATAACACAGGGGCTCCGTATGGGGACCTAGAAGGTCTAATGAAACTGGCCTCAGCTAACTCTTTTAGCTGTCATTTCAACTCCTCCAATTCGGGCCCAGATAGCCGATAAGGTGCCCTTGCCGGGGGCTCCTTTCCTGGCTCATGTTCAATACTGTGGTCAACCGTACGTCTTGGTGGAAGCTTCTTGGGAAGCTCATCGGGCATCAGGTCTGCATACTCGGCAAGCATCTCGGAGATCTCGTTCGGAATAGGTGTCTCCTCCTTATCCTCATCGACTCCTTTACATACTACCGCATATGTCTCCACATCTGCCTCCTTCACAGCTCTTCCCAAACTTAGTGCAAAAACATGTTGCACCCTGACTTCCTTCCTCTGCCTATGCGTAGGCAAAGCCCACGTCTGAGTCTGTCCCACTATTAATACTTCATCGCAAAAAGGAACAACAATAACTTTGTTGCCTTTCATGAAGTCCTGTCCGAGTATTATGTCAAAGTCGTTCATTTCCATTACCGTGAAATCTAACTGACCCGACCATCCTCCTGCTTGCATCAGCACTTCGTGCGCCAATCCTGTCACCTTGGCCTTAGATTTTACTGCCTTAACTTCCATGTTAGATGGAAGGATTGTCAGCCCAACTGTCTTTGCCAACTGTGGTGTCATAAAATTATGTGTGGCCCCCGTGTCCACAAGTGCTTGGACTGTCTTGCCATGGACTACCACATCTAGGGACCCCAAGCTGTTTGTCCATGCTCTCCCCATGGCCTTGTCAGCTTCGCCCGTCATAAGTAGTCCTGTCTCGCCAAGTCCCTCCGTGCTTCCTCCTTTGTGAGCAACCTTTGCTCTGATACCATCTGTCACGCCCCCAATCTTTTTTTCTGTTAATTGGGCGGGTGCGGCACCGCCCAAGCCACCATAGTACTCCATGTTTGATGACTTCATGGACTACGCCTTCCTTCTTTATAATTCCTTATGTATTTATAACAGTTAATCTTTTAACAGCAATTATAAAACATAACAATTATACAAGAATCATAAACAGCAATAATGATTTTTTTATTATTATAACAAACTTTACAACGTGTGGTCGACCACCCGTGCACCACCGCACGGTGGTCCGCCCGCCACTACTGTTTACAATGTATACCCGTTCGTTCAGACCCGGGAAACTTCATTCATCCTATGGGCGAGTGCCCTACACACGCCCCGTTCTATTTGCTACCACCGTTCTGCTGTTCGTTCACGGCTTCTGTCCGAACTGCTAACCGTCGTGTGTCTTTGTTCACTGATTGTCCACCTGTTCGTTCAGTCCTCCGACCGAACCTTCGTTTGGTTGTTCGCCCAGTCGCTGAACGACCCGACCCGAACGCTGCTGGTTAGTCTCCACCCAATCTGCCAATGGTCCGCTGTCCTCGTCCGAACGATCCACCGTCTGAACTGACAACCGACCTACTGCCTTCGTGCGAACTGCTGAACAACCCTTCGTTCGGACTGTCAAAACGATTCCTTCGTTTACGCTGTTTGAGCGATCTACAACCTTCGCCGAACTGTTTGAATGACTTCCGCCTGAACGAACCGTTACCTTTCCGACTCTCGTTTGACCTACCGATCGATTTGCCGTCGACCTGGTCTTTGCCCGAACTGTCAAACAACTTCTGCCCGAACCATCAAACGACTTCTGCCCGAATGATCTGCTGTTTGTTAAATCACCCAAACGACCCTGAACGACCCGAACCAGACACTTCGCTACTTCTTCGCTCGGCCAAATTACCGACTGTAGCTCCCCTTTTGCGAACGCCCGAATCTAGAACTCCGCCACCCGATCTCCTCTCGGCCAACCGAGATTCACCGCTGCGGTCCTGATCTTCTTCGCTGCGCTCAAAACCCGAAATCGCCTTCTCTTCTAGCCCGAACTCACGGGCTCATCTCTGTTCAGAAGTGTCTTTCTTCCTAAGAGACGAGAGCTCTTGATGATCTCTAAATGCCCAAAGGTCCCTTCCTTATATAGGCACCCTTCCCTTTGAGTGAAGGCGTCGGCTTGCCAAACGGACTCCAACATTTTTAATACGAACCGCCATGTCGTTCACTTTTTCAAGGGTCGACCCTCTATCATAAAGTAACCACCCTATGTGTGGGCGGGTTTCCCACCTTTATCGTTCATCGTGGTCCACCCGCCCTCTTTGTTCCTTTTTTAACTGTCGGAGAGGTGCGCACCTGGGCGGCGCTGCACAAACTTCAAGTCGTTACATTACCAAACTAGACAACGTTTTTCCACCATGAGGATCGCCGTAGCTTTCACTTGAGGAAACAGGAGCCCCAGCTGCCACAACAATGACATCAACCAAAAGTATTATTGACATTAGAACAACAAGGACAGATTGGTTTTTCAATTTTTGAACAGTCTTCTCGTCGACGTAGTCGACATAGAGTATAATCTTCATCATCTCTAAGCTAAGGACCTTTCAACCTTGGGCTATGCTGAAATTTAAATGCAAGGTCTCAGAATATCGTTAACTCTGAAGCTATCTAATAGAAAATGCTAAAACAAATAATGGGCATGTTCTGCATGAAGCATCGACCACTCTTATAGAGTGGCTGGTTTGTCACTACTCATCAGTGGGTCAAAGGAGTTAGGCATGCCTTTGGCGATAACCGTACGTGGGATCGTTATCTAATATAGAATACGGTCGGATTCAAACATAGACGGCTGATGAATCATGAACGTTCTCTATAATAAGTAATCCATAAGGCAGTACGAAATACAACGGCGCTTGTGTCGGACGATAATGGTTTGAACATGTCATGCGTCATCGACAATTGCTATAATTCTGCCCAAATGTAATGTAAGTCATAGGTCGGTTTCCTCTTACGTGATAAATTTGATTATCATCACCTTCAACTTGCCTTGCTTCGTTTTATCAAACACGCAATGATGCAGGAGCATCCAGCTCTGAGGAGGCAGAATGAGGCTGGCAGTCTCAGAGAGAAACAGAACACACAATCACTACGTTTAGCTGGACAGTTGTCAAAACCTCATCAGTTATTTTACTTCATTTACTTGTTTTTATTTATTTGTTTTTATGCTGTTAGAATTTGGTTAAATTAATCATGCACTGACGCTGTCTTATTTGAGAATTAAAAAAATAGAAACATAAACTGTTAATTAAATTAGTTTTCTTAGTTATAGACGGTTATGTAAAAAATGGTTGCCCAGAATCTGTTGGGTTAGTTTCAACTGAGAAAGAATAGTTAGGTTCTGGGAGCTTAAAAGAGCAGAGACATGATTGTAAATGGTTCCTCTCTCATATGAACGAAAAATATAGAATGATACAGTCATTTCCAAAATCAAAATTTATTGTTTATTTGTTTCATTATTCATCATTGTAACAGACAAGTCTTGCATTATAGTTTATTTCCTGTACAATTAAACTCGTGTTGAAGTAGAAGACAGAGATAATCTGTAAGTGGAGTGGGCGTGATCATCACAGCACCGTCCAACAGAGAGCACACAAGACTGTACCCACAGGCCAACACCCGAAGAAGAGCGCAGGAGAAGCGGACATAAATAATTCAAATATTTCCAAAACCAGAGAACCAAAATCTGTGTATACAAAGCAGAGAAACACAGGTATTTCCAAGAACCCCCGATAAATTAAAAGTTGAAGTAGAATGCCGTAGCAAAGAAACAGACTATTGTATTTTCTTTCATACGATATGCAAGTCTCCATATATTGTTCAAAACATCAAGCAAAACAATGCATTAACACAGCATGAGAACTTAAAGAACAGACCAGAGTTATAGCTTAATATTCGAACCACAAGTGACATAATAGAACAACGCTTCGGCACCGGCATAGTCGCCAACAGGACAGAATTCTTAACAACATAAATATATAACCCAAAAGCCGAATAGTTACAGTCATAGTCATTGACGGGGTAAATGGACAAGGGTTTGGTTAAACCCTAGGGTTTTCCAAAGCGGGAACAAAATAAAATAGCAGGGGAAGGGTTCGAAACCCTGAGACGGCCATAATACAAGAAAAACAATTCTACATAATACAACAGAGTAAAAGTTCGTAAAACCCCACAAGGGTTTGATTCAAAAAGGAGTTTGAATAGTTCTCTACAGGAGCAAGGCCGAGACAACGGCAACGAGAAATCATCTTACAGACAAATAGCAGAACCTTTATCATTCCACCGCACAAGTAACCTAACCTAAGAACCAAAGACTACATATAAATAGCTACAGGAATGTATGTGAGACACTACCCGGAAGGAGTGTGAGGAGAACTCGGTCAAGAGCACCGTGAGCACAGGCTAGTCGACTAGATCTCACTTGCAACCAAACCAACAGCAGTTAGTGACCTGCGTAGCATGTATATGAGCGTTAAAAACTGAAAGAAAGAAGCCAGAGGATCAGGGGTCTTACCAGAAGACCTGGGCGTCGAGGAGGATGCAGATACAACCATAAACAAAACCTGAAAGACAGTGGCAGAGACGGTTAAAAACCTGAAGGAGAAAGGTGGAAGTGCTATATCAAAGAACCATTTCTTACCTGAACATTAGGGGTGAAACGCAGGACCTGGAGAACGGACCTGCCATGAAATGAGACAAACAGTTAACCCGATTGAAAACAGCGCTGAGCTCAAAACAAAATGAATAACCAGACATACAGCTAATAAATTGTCATCGTGCAGAGTGAATGAGCCTTCACAGGCCGTAAAAACTCACCGCCCATAACCTTTGAAGTCGAGAGATAGCCACAGAGTCGATATCAGGACCATCACACAGAGAACCAGAGGTCTCTCGCAGGCAGAACAAGTTTCGGTGCAGCCGAACAGCAACAATGACAGAATGACGAAGTGTCGAGTTGGAAAAAGTCGTTTTGGGGTGGAGAGAACCGGCAGGTGTGGGTGATCCGTAGAAGACCTTTCCCGAACCCTAAAACCTTTTTTCGAGGAGAGTACAACATTTAAGGTCAACCATAAAGAGCGTCCGGACGCGGGCTTTGTCAGGGATATTTGTATCAAACGGTGGGAAGCCATCATAAGTGGTATCAGAGCAAGTTCTTGAGTTAGAGCAAATGGAACAGGTGGAAGAACAAGTGGAACAGGTAGGGGGTGAAGCAAGAGGAAGAGGA